>JAHBCN010006141.1:0-50664 GCA_019359885.1 Listronotus oregonensis | reverse complement strand
AAGGTTTGAGGGGATTTTGCTTATTTTAAAATACAAGCTCGTATGGTGTATAGCGTGTTGAGGTGTTTACCGTGTTGTTATATAAAAAACACCAATACGATACCCAGTCGCCCCAAATTACTTTTTTTATATTTTGACAATTGCATACGCAAATACGCACCCAAATGTTTATGGGTTTTCCAGACCTCCAAGCGTTTCATGATGGTATGCTGTAGAATTTAACTTTTGGGACCCCTAATAGTTTACAAGCTTCCTTAAACGGGGGTGACATAATTTCCAAACCTTTGGGTCCGTTAGATTTCACAAGGATCCCATATCGTAGTATAAAATTTTCTACGAATGCCTTTGCTACTGTTTTAGCTTCCTTATCCTCTTTTGGGATATCCTTCCACAAATTTTGTTAAGTCGCACTGAAGCGTCAAAATGTATTTTTTTTTTTCTATCCTCAGGTAGAGGGCCTCGGTAAAGTACAACCTTTTCGAATGCTGATTTAGCCGTACTTGTTATTACCATTGGTACCTTCTTGGGATTTGAATGCTTATCCCTTTTGGCAATTAGGGGAAGGGCACCAAATTTGAGATAGGCCCCAAATTTGAACAGCGACGTAACGGGGAATGCAAGTAGCGTCACCTTGAGTAATAAGAAAATTATGAACAATGTCGCTTTGGGTGCTAGACATGTGTTCACAGTTCACGTTTGCTCATTGTTTAGTGTTTTGGCAGATTTTTTAAAAATTCCCCGTTCAAAATATTTTAACTGGTTTTAAAAAAACTGATAAATAAAATAGGTAGATAGTTAAATTGTTTTTTATTACAAAAATAGTAGTTTTCTTATGCCTTGTGTATTTCCATTTATGATAATAATTTTATTGCATACACATAGCCTAAAAATAATGTTGTTTACTTTTTAACGGAAAATTCCTAATTTGGGATATTTGAGGGTTCCAATTTTGGGTTCTCAAATTAGGCCCCTTTTGAAACAGGTATTTTTAGGACTAAAAATTACAAGATTTTTAATTTTGGATTTTAAAATTCCAGATGCCACCAAAACACAAAAAGTGGGATCCTTAATAATATGATAAAAGCCTCAAAGGGGAAATAAAGAGATGGGGTATCTAAAAGCCTCAAAAGTTTTTGAAGTACCTAAAGGACCGTGAAAGATATGCAAAATCTGATAGAGATCCAGAAGAACTTGTAGGCATACCAATTGGCCGTAAACCGATTCTTTCTCCAGAACTTGAAGACGAGCTGGTGCAGTACGCATTAGCTATGGAAGAGCGATTTTTGGACTAAGAGCGCGTGATATAAAACGTTTGGCATTCCAACTCGCGATTAAAAACAAAATACCACATCCATTTAGCGGGGTTCAAAAATCTGCTAGGAAAAATGGTTACGTTTGTTTTTTTAAAAGACATCCTCAACTTTCCATGAGAACTCCACAAGGGATGTCAGCTGCTCGAATAAAATCTTTCACCCCTGAAAAAGTCTCAAAAATTTTTTGATCTATATGAAGCCGAATATAACAAGCTACAAGACCCTTTCGAGAGAATATTTAACGTAGATGAAACGGGTATAACTGTACTTACACAAGCATAGTAAGGTTATCTCTTAAAGGAAAGAAGCAGGTTTCATCACTCTTCAGCAGAGAGGGGTAAATTGGTCACAGTTATTACCTGTATGAATGCTTCGGGGGTTTATGTGCCACCACTATTAATTTTCCCCGAAAAATATGAAGAAAGAGCTAATGCTAGAGCCCCGAGCGGAGCAATTGCGGAATGCCACATATCAGGTTGGGTACAGGCAGATATTTACCCGTTGGTTAGAGCACCTCATCAAATTTATGAAACCTTGTGCTGCTGATCCAGTGCTGTTAGTATTAGACGGTCACTATTCTCATACCAGGAATATTGGCCTTATAGATTTGGCAAAACAGAACCATATAACAATTATTTGTCTTCCACCCCACTCAACAAACAAAATTCAACCGTTAGATGTTTCCTTTATGTCCCCGTTTAAGACTTTCTATGCACAGGAAATAGAAAATTGGTTGGGAGAAAATCAACTTAGTACAGTTTCGCCATATGCAGTTGCCAGTATCTTTTGCAAAGCTTATAACAGAGCTGCTACAATGGAAATATCCTGCAACGGATTTTGAAAACTGGACTGGTGCCTTTGAATAGAAACATTTTTAGAGATTCTGATTTTGGCGTTTATCGGGTGGAAGATCAAGCGGATGATCGTCCCGCAGAAGACCACTTAGAAAAATCAGGAGGTGAAGAATGTCAGCAAATAAATGGGGATGCAGTAGTTTTAACTAAGTCCAATAAAGAAAATAGATCGGAAAATCAGTGTGCAAGTATTTTTACTCAAAGGAAATTGTTAAAGTAGTTCCTCACATAGATTCCACACGGTATAGAGAACAACGGACACCTAGCCCGCCTTTAGAAAACAAACTGCAAAATAAGTTAGTTTCTCCGACAGATATTTGTCCTTTGCCTTCATACAAAAAACAAATACAATAAGCAGGACATCAGGTAAATCGGCAGTTATTACCCTCACACCATACAAGAAAGAGTTGCAAGAAAGTTTGAAAAAAAAAACCAATACCTAAAAAAAAAACTGGAAATTAAGTCAGCATCAAAGCGGAAGAACACAGCAAGCCAACAGAAAAATATATCAAGCCAGATTCAACCCTCCACATCCGGGAATAAAAAACCAAAGAAGGTACAAAAACCTTCCGTGTCCAGTTCAAGCTCAGAAACCAGCGAAAGTATAAAGTTGGATGATTCCTCTTCAGACGAAACCTGTGGAAGCGATGCTGAGTGTTTATTTTGCATGGGTCGATTTTCTTTGGATAAACATGGAGAAAAGTGGGCAAAATGTAGTCTCTGTGGAAGATGGGCACATGAAGAATGTGGGGAGCTTACCAGTAAAATCTTTATCTGTACATTCTGCGAAGGAAAAGGATTTTTCGAATAGTGTCTCAAATTGGGACACCTATCTCAAATTTAGATAACTACCTATCTCAAATTAGGAGACCAGTTTCTAGTTAGCAAAAACTTCAATAATTGTTTAAAATGTTGATTTTTCAGTTAATTTTCATCTTTTCTATGTTTTTTTTTTATTTAACTGTTTTCTGAAACCTTCAAACCAAAACATTACTTAAAAATATATGCTGATTTAAAACAAAAGGTGTTTTATTTTGACTTAAAAAAAAAGTATCTCAAATTTGGTGCCCTTCCTCTATCACAGTTTTTGACAAAGTGGCTTACGTCTCCTTTGAGACCTGCCCAAAAATATCGTTTCCTTATATTGTTGTACATGCGTTGTACACCCGCATGACCACCTGTTGGTAACGTGTGAAAATCATTTAAGATTATATGTCTTAATTTTTTATCTGTTATACGTTCCGCATCCCGAACTATATTTATTTTTATAGTCAGTTCTAACATATGCGATTTACATTTACTTAGTAAATTTAAAAATTCTGCACTTTGTGCATTTTTTAATATATATTTCCGGAATATTATTTTCTATGCACCATTTGTCCAGATGTCTCAACGATGTACCTAAGTCATACGCTGATCGACTGTTCTGGTAAAAATACATAGTTTGTGAATTCACATTGTAAATAAAATTATCACAGTACTGGTAAAATTGCAATTTTTAAGTTTGCAAACTCTGTTTTAGACACTATTTTTAATTCAATCGTGTCATTGGGACGTTTTAAAACCTCGGCTACAACAGGGTGATCAAGCCTATCGCCTCCGGTCTGTACGTCTTTTGTCTCCACGGCTGTGGCTAGTTCTGGTTTTGACACAAAACCCGCTCTATCTCTAACTTGAGCTCTAGTTAACACATTCACACTCTCACATATTTTTTCATTCATTCCTTTTAAGTCTTTAGATTCTATGACTATACGCGATAGTGCGTCTGCTGTCACATTTTCTGAACCTTTGACATAATGTACCGTAAAATCATCTCTTCTAATATTAACCTAAATTTCGTTAATCTGCTTGACGGATTTGTCAAATTAAATAAATAAATTAACGGACGATGGTCGGTTAAAATTTTAAACTTTCTGGCATAGAGATATGGCCTGAAATGCTTTACTGCCCATGTTATCCCGAGCAATTCTTTCTCTATCGTCGCATAAAGCCTTTCTGCCTTATTTAATGTTCTGGAAGCAAAGGCGACCGGTCTGTCATTTGAATTTGACAAAACCGCACCTAATGCGTATCCGCTAGCATCTGTTCTGAGCACAAACTCGTTTTCTTCTGAAAAATCTGGATATTGTAACAAGGGAGGCTTTGCCAACGCCTGCCTTAGTGTTTCGAATGCATGTTTACACTCGTCTGTCCACTGAAAAGTTTTGCCTTTACGACTCAGACTATTTAACGGTTGGGCTATTTCTGCAAAATTCCTAATGAACTTCCTATAGTAATTAGCAAATGCGACAAATCGCTTTACCTCCTCCGTAGTTTTTGGAACTGGATAATCGACCATAGCTCGAATTTTTTCTGGGTCTGGTGAAACACCATCTGCCGATATGATATGTCCTAGATAGAGAATTTCCTTCTTTAAGAATTCGCATTTTCTCGGATTAAGCTTTAAGTTTGCTTTCCTGAGTCTCTGAAAAACTTTTAGCAAATTCCTGTTATGATTTTGTAAAGAGTTACCAAAGACAATTAGATCGTCTAAGTAGACAAAGCATGATTCATAGTTTAATCCAGCCATTGTCACTGTCATGAGCCTGGAGAATGCACTTGGGCTAATTTTTAGACCCATAGGCAATCTTTTCATCTGGAATTGCCCTCTCTTGTCATAAATGCTGTGCACGGTCGGCTTTTAGGATGTAATTCTACCTGGTAGTATCCTTGCGCTAAGTCTAAATGAGAAAAATATATTGCTCCGGACAAGGAGTCCAAAATCTCAGTAATGTTTGGCAATGGAAACTTTTCGTCATCCCTTAACTTTTTATTGAGCATCCTGTAGTCAATCACTACCCTATGTGACTTAACACCATTACTATCTGCTTTTTCGGCACAATTAGCAAGGGTGAAGACCATTCCGACCTTGTTTCCTCAATGATGCCTTTTCGTAACATTTCGCCGATTTGTTTATGTATCTCCTCTTTTTGTGCATGTGGTAATCTGTATGGCTTGATATATACAGGTTGTGCATCTTCTTTTAGCCTTATTTTTTGCTGATAGGCATTGGTTACTGTTAAAGGATCTTCATCTAAGTGAAAAATGTCTGCATACTTAACACAAATGCTATGGATTGAGTTACTTTCTTCGATATTTGCTGAAGGTGTCTGTATCAGATTAAGCACTTTTTCTACCCTTTGGACCGATATCTCACTTTTTTCAAACTTGCACACATCGTAATCTGTTAGTTTATTTAGCTTTGGCTGAAAATTTTTTACCCTAATTTCTCGTTCGTTTACATTCATTATTCGTACCGGAATTTCGTTATTTTCTGGTTTTACTAAGGTACTTGCTACAATTACTCCTTCACATATTAAATCATTCATCACAACGCACTCATCTCTTTCATCCGTGTAACAATATTTAATTACTTCGCATCTCGGGGGAATTATAGTATAATAATCATATTTAGATTGTAGTGGCACTACATTTTGTATCCCATTCTTATTTTTTAAAGAAATTGAAAATGTTTCGTAATTAATTATTGCTGAATATTTAGAAAGAAAATCTACACCTAATACTCCCTGTATATGAGAATCGAAATTTTTTACAACAACAAACTTATTGGAAAAATTTTCATTCCTAATTGAAAAATTAATTTCTGTGGTACCGATAGCCAATGTTGATCCCACTATTCCTTTTATTTTTAGTTTTTCTCTAGTGTTTACTATTTCATTATTAATTAAAGAGTTATCAAAAATACAAGAAATGCTTGCACCTGAGTCAATTAAAAACAATAATATTCTTCCATTATAATTAACACTTATGTAATTTAGCGCGTTTATATTGTAACATGATACCTTGTTATTTTCGTGAGGCAAGAAAAAACTGCTTCGCGTTTGAACTTGTGTTTTTGTTTGTATTTAAATCGTCCTTGCTAGTGTCAGCACAATACACTCGGTTCGTCGGTTTGTTCCGTCCTTGGCCATGAAACTGACCCCGACTTCGGTTATTTTGTATGTACCTGTGGTTTTTAGTATTGGTTCCCTTTTGGTAGTTTAGATTAGCCTGTGGGTTTGGCTTATAATTATCAAAGGGGCGATAATTATTTTTGTTACCTCTTCCCTGGTTATGTGGCCTGTAATTAAAGTTTTTTGAGCCTTTCATGTGAAACACATTAGGCTGAGGGTGTTTTGTTAACTCTTCTTCCCTAGCCGCTAAAACTGCGTCTTTTAAGTTTTGGTAATTCCTGGCCTTTACTATAGTCCTTAGTTCGTTACTCCTAAGTCCATTTGCAAAAGCGTTTACTGCAATTTTCTCGTTAATCCCTCGCAACACTTCCATTGCGGCTGTATTATTATCGGCCTGCGCTATCGTTAGATCGACCAATAGTGTCTCGATCAACTTTGCGTAATCGTCGATACTTCTGCCGTCTTGTCTTGCGTTATGTAATTGAGTTGATAAAACTGCTGGTGATTTTTTCGTTAACAACCGGTTTTTTATATCCCCTACTAGCTGTTCCACTGTACCATACGAGTTTTCTAACCGTAGTTTTGCATTTTGCGTTAATTTTGTTTTTAAAACGAAATTAATCAATAAGGTTTGCCCATTATCGTCGATAAGACTGCTATATAACTCAATTGCGTCAATTAACTGTTTAATGCTATTTTCCGTGTTATCCATAGATGGTAACAAAGATACCGCTGTTCTTAAATCAAATTTTTCCGCCATATTTATTTTCTCGGTATTACTATTATTTTTTAATTGTTCAGTTGGGTTATTTTCCCTAACTAAATCTTTTAGTCTTTCGTTCAGGAGAGAACGCGATTTAAAAAGGTGAGATTCAATAGCTTTATTATAATCTGAATATGATTTTTTAACGGTTGGGTCGTCAATAGCAGATGCTTGGACCTCTTTTTGTATATTATGAAACTTATTTTCTAACTTCCCTACTTCTAGAATTAAATTATTTACTCTAATTAAATCTAGTCGGCGTTCTTTTGGCTCTTTCTTTATAATGTCGCACAATTTAACTGAGTTTTCGTATATGCTTTTTAGCGAATTAAATACCATAATATTGTAATAAAATTAAAAATAATAATTTTCAGACTAATAAAAATGTTTTGAGAGCACTTGAGCGTCGAGCAGACTTTAACACAATGTTCATAAAAAAAATATACAAATAATAATAATAAAAAATTTTTTCCTAATAACTTACATACTATACTGCTGTCTGTGTTCTGGGTTGAGGGTTGATCCTTGCTGTGGGGTTATTTCTGGTTCTGGGACTTCTCAAACTACGCTGGGTTCTGCTGCTGGAGTTTTGAAATACATACTTCTGGAGAGATTTGTAGTACTCTTACATCGGTAGGCACTTGGATCTTGTTCCATGATGAAATTTGAATTGACTACTCCAGAGTCAGTAATTTCCGCATGTTTGGAAGATGATTTGCCCATATTAGCGTCTATTTACCATATCACTGGACGGTTTACCATATCACTGGACGGCATGCACTTTTTTTTTTAACTTCTCAACATGTAACTGGCAGGGTCGCCATGTGGTGTACTTCTCATGGAAGGGTCGCCATGTGGTGTACTTCTGCTTTGTACTTGGTTCGTAGTATCTGGTACACGTCAAGAAGTCAAACAAGAGACTTTGTATAAAACATACTTTAATATAAATATATAAAAAATGGTATAAAACTTATCTTACTGCATCTAAATATATCTAATCGTATCTAATGGTATCTAATGGTATCTAATGGTATCTAATCTTACTGTGTATAAATCAAGTTATTATATACATATTTAAACATTAAACAAACATCAATTACTATACACAGTTTACAATAATATATCAGTCTTGTTATATAAACTAATATTAAATAATAACATAACATAAAATATCTCTTATTAACCTTCACGGTCAATGGCTTGATACGTGCAATAGACTGATGACCTAACAAGTACTAAGATTATATCTTAGCCTTTGTCATGAATCCATTACAATTAAAAAAAATGTCTTTGTACCTACAAATAACTTATCGTCAGAGCTTATGTATATTACTTATAAAATGCCATTCCATTTTTTTGTTGTTATTTAGTTAAAAAAATTGGCAACAGCGCGCCCACTTTATCACGTATCCAGTCGAACGTTGAACGTTTTTTGTGAGGTTTTACATATTTACACTATTTTGTAGAGGTGTTTATTTACATTTTATTTGTAATTAAAAAATAGTTGTACTTACCACACACAAAATTAAGCTTAATATCCATTTTAAGAACACAAATTATTATGTTTTAAATCAGAGCTTTTTTATTTTGCTTCAAGAATGGAAAGTATATAATTATAAAAAAAGAAATGGCTGTAAACTGTGGTATGTGATAAGTTTGCTTTGCGGCCTAATGACCTTGTACTAGTTCCAGGATTTTCTTCTTCAATTTTCAAAATTCTTTTCTCTTGTTCCACAGTTACATATGTACGTCCCAAGATTTATCGGTTGCATACATCCCGTTTCCAAAACTCACTCTTTGGTACCGTTGTGGAAATGTTTCACGGTAAATTTGAGGTGCTAGATTAGTATTATGGCGTGCCTCGCCGTACATTATTAACATATCGGCATATTTTCGGTTTAAAAACATTTTGAACTTTAAGGCACGAAATAAAAAACTCACAAAAATACCGCAGCGACTAGACATAGTATGTACAATTCACTACTGACTTGAAGAACTCCAGTGCTGTTGCCAATTATTTTTTAAATGTTTAACTGAGAAAAACATTTTTACTAGTACTATTATTTTTTTTTTAATTTGTAGACTTACACACTTAAAACTTAGCTTTTTTATTAGCAAATGAATCTACCAATGAGCGACTAAGACGAAAGTTGCCAATTGTTAATCGTTTTAGAAATTATTGCTACCAAAATTTATAACTCTGATAGCATTAAGACACAAATCTGTCAAGTTTTGACACATATGTCATGTGAACTTTTTGACTTGTTTTTAGCTCCACTATCGCCGATTAAAATCGTAAGCATCATACTTTTTACACCCTGTATACCTTTCTTTGAATGTGCCAACTTCTAGATGATAGCTGTACCCAAGTGTTTGAGATTCTGCATTTAGTAGCTTTGGAAACATTAAGTTTAAATAATGCTTATCGAATTTAGGCGAACTCCCAAAAATTCTATGATTTGCAGTGGTAAGTACCGATTTCTTGTGGTTATAATTGGTTCAATTCCTAAATTCAATAATTGTTATCATCTTTCTATTTTATTGTTAAAAACGTTTTGATAATGTTTTATTGTAACAACACAATATTTAATCAAGCAGCAGATTTAATAAAGGTATTTGCTTGTGTTCCAGAACAAATATTTTATTATTTGCTGTTTTAAGAAATTAGATGGCTCGATTTTAAGCAAAATCAAGGGTAGAAAAGCGCCTTTGGCACTTTTATATTGATTTATTGCCAGAATCTATTATTGAACATTGGATCAAAAGTCTTTCGTAAGTATTCAGCTCCCAAGAGAATATTGAATGACTTGATATATGTTTAGCACTTTATGTGTAAAGATACATATCGCTCTAACGTAGTAAACAATGATTTGTAGAGTGTTTCCCGGTAAAAAAAATAATTTATTTGAAACTCTTTATAATTAAAAATATTTTTTTATATTGACAATACAGCAGTCTTTTTATTAAAGATGTAATGGCATTTTATTAAAAGTTAAAACAAAATCACATTCTACTAAAGATTATTTAAGATTTTGGGAATCAATAAATTTTTACATTACCTTATAATGTAAAGAATCTACAGTTGCAGTTAGAAGAAAGGGTTTTGTATCCTTTTTTAGGGACAGGTTGCATACATGCAGCTTTCCAGCTCTCTGGAAAAATGCCCGTCTCGTAAGAGGCTCGGGAAAACATTTTTTTAAGACGATTGCTGGTATGCCATCCAACTCAGATGTTTTTTGGTGTTAAGAAAAAAAGGATATGCACGATCTGTTTGACTTTTAAAATTATATTGGACATTTTATGAGGAACAGTGGCAACTTTTGGAAGAGGAAGAATAACTGGAGCATCAAGGGTAGAATTGGCGGCAAATTATTTGGCAAATAGTTCGGCTTTTTTTAGGATAGAAACAGTCCATCTTTGAAGATTAGAAGTGAAAAAGAGTTTATGCAAAGGTTTTTACTAATGTTCGTGGTAAAAAAATGATTTACTGCCATTCGAGGAAGAGCTAACTTTATCTTTTAGCTGATTGTTAAAACGGTCATTGGCTTTAAAATAGTTTGATTATACTGATCTCTTGCCTTAATGCTAGCTTGTCGATGTTTGAAATAAGGGTTTTAAAAAAACTTTTTGTGGGCTTGGATTTTTAAAAGTATGACTTTTTACAAATTTAAAAATCATGGTTTGTAATTTACAGGTTTGGGTTTCTTTTTGTTACGAAAATATAGGTCTCAATACCAGGTTGAATTGTTTCGGTAAGATGTTTACAAATTTTGGAAGGATTGTTAGTGGAAAAGCAGGTCGGATCCCAAGGAAAGGTGCCAAAGAAATCTCTTAGACTATCCCAGTCGGGCGACTTGTAGAACCAGACGGTGGGTGGAAGCATGCATTCAGTTGCCTCAGAATGTATAGGGTATGATACAGTGACCCAGTGACCAAGCCATGATCTTAGCGACCGACAGGAGCAGTAACCTATGCTTGGTAGAGTTAGGATTAAAAGTAAGACTAAGATATAGGGGGACAAGAATTATGGGTGGGAATCCTAGGAAAGTAGGTAGGTTCCGTAATTAGATTGGTAAACGAGTTACTGATTGCGGAGGTTTCGGCTGCTCTGCCATGTGTGTCAGTTTTTATAGTACCAAACCACTTCTTATTGTTAACATTAAAATCTCCAAGGACGATTACTTTGGTGTAAGAATTGTAAAGAAAGTTAAGTTTAAGCCAAAGGATATCAGACCTACCTTTTTCAAGATTAGAAACTAGCACAAGTCAGATCGTTGCGAACGTAAGCACGTCGAAAAGTCTCGACAAAAGTAACTTTGTAGAAACAAAGATTTAAAATATGTAAGCAGTCATAATGAAATTTAAACATTCGGTTTATAAGCAAAATGCATTAAAATCATATTTCGTTTTACTATGTTCTATCTACCTTCTCCATTAAAGTTAGCCCTCCTGTTTTCTTACAAAATTTTCCAATATCTTATATTGCGCTTGTCTCTTTTCATATTACTTTTCCATAAGAAGAAAATGAAAAATTATAGTTCCGAACTAGTTTACGTCGAGCAAGGCTCTTTTGAAATTGAAAATTTTCGTGGATGGCCTGTTAGCTTTTAAAATAATAATAATAACGACACAACTATGTTTTTGGTCAGTACGTATATTATGTGTCATTTTGTTTTGAAACATCTTTAGTTAATATTTTTAGTTAATATTTTTACCAGTAAATATGAAAATAATATATGTTAGAAAAATTCTTGGTTATAAAAAATATTTAAAAAATCTGTTGAGTTCTGATTAAAAATATCTTAATATGGCCAAAAATTATTTTTTAACCTTATTTTGTTTAATAAAAAAATATGATTGCATTTAAAGGCGGTAAAAATGACCATGAAAATGTATAAAACTCTAATTTTATGTTTGTAAAGTATTTGGCTTGTACTTGTAATTGTGTTTGTTTTTCTTTAAGAAGATGCCAGAATATTAAAAATTAAATTGCTTAAATTTTGTAGACAAAATATTGAATTTTGATTGAAAATTTACCTTGCCATTTCTTATAAGATTTCCTCCTGAGATTTGTCTTTCGTTTTTATGATTTTGCAATATTGGTAAGAAAAGCAAAAATATGTTTTTCTCTTAAAAATGAATAACATTTTATAAAAAATATAAAATATTTTAAATGTTTAAGTTAATAAAATGTTTAAAATAGTTTTTATTATAAATATTCATTAAAAATATCCCTTTCAAGAAATTTGCATTTTCCTGTGCTGGTTTTTCAAATCAGGTTTAACATCTGGCGTAAGTAGCATAGTATAAGAATAAAGGGTATTTTTATCATCAAAACTATGAGTTAGAGTAATTGTGGAAGAATGCAATCGTTAATGTAAAGAAAGGATAGAGACGGTGCCAGTACTTAGTTGTTCATCTACTATCACAGACAGAAATTGAGAATTAAACAATTCATCCATAAGACAAAAGACATGGGAAATGGTAATGGGTAATGGTCTTCAATTTTTTCTTGGGAATAGGTTGCATACGAACGGGCTTTCAGCTATTCCGAAAAACTTCTTTTTTAAGATCTTTGAAAAAAGCGATTAAAGGTAGGTGCAAGTTTACAAGCATATTTTTAAGACGATTGCTGGTATGACTTGTTTTATGACCGACGATGTCTTCATTCACTATATATTCGCTGCCGCGGCAAGGAGAGCACACTGTTATTGGCAGCAGGAACAAGCAAAAAACAAACAGCGAATGACAGAGCAGAGTACTGACACAGCCGTTCCGATTGACGTTGTACATAGTCTGTGACAAAATCAAAAATCGGAACTGGAAAACTGATCGGCCAATATCTTATTTGACCTGTTCCAAAATTCTTTTGGGAGGATATACTTTCTCCAAGTGTTAATTTCTATTCGTCTTGTTTTGGTGACCTGTTGACATATTTTAGGGAAATCGTTTAAAGAAATGCAGATTACCGATATTGTTATGATCATGCAGAGAAACGGTTTTTTTTTAAAGCGAAAATCGTGCATCGGATTAAAAAAATAAAGTGATCAACTTTGCTTTTAAATGAATGGGGATTTCATTTTTTTTAATTTTAAAAGAAATCAGTGACGTATCATCAATATCTCCCAAAATAGGCAGGTCAAATTCCGTACAAACGCCACTGGTGAAAATAAAAAAGATGAAGTACAATAAAAAATGCCTCTCGATACCTAGAACATATATGCCAAATTTTATTAAAATATCTAAAGTAGTATAAGTAATATTAATAATAAATAATTTATTTTTTAAAATTTTACCACCTTGTATCTCAAAACTTAGGACGTTTAGGACATACGTGCATATAAAGTTTTCTTCTTAAAATTGACCCAAAAATTGCCCCCTTAAATAATGACATTCATTTAAAAAACACCCTGTATAAAGTAAGCGCTCGGGATAATTTGACCCCGTTTTACTGCCCTCGGTATCCACCTAACTGTCAGCCCTTTTGTATTTAGACACCTTAAGGGTTCAACTTTAAGTAGCCAAAATGGCTGGCATATTATCAATAACGATTTTTTTACCAAATATTTTTCACTTTTACCCCTTATTGCTACCCCCTGTATCCAACAGGTTGTTAGCCTGCGCGAGAACATAATTAACAATACTAAATGAACATGTTTTAAGGTGGCCGTTTCGCCATGTTAAATCTCCATAAGAACATTACTGTCGTTCAGACTACCAGACTCCAAAACTTGGCAAAATAAATAAAGGATCACCTTATATTTACATAAATGAGACATGTATCTTTCATGTAAAGAGATACAATTAAAAAAACAAGTTTTTATGCTTTAAAACACAGTTTTAAAACCACTAAAAAATTGAGTTGGATTTTTCGGTAGTTAAAATTAAGTAGTTTCGGTATAAGAAATTTATTTCGCATTATATTTTTTTACTGTGATTTATAGACATTTAGTAGTAACCAGGTAACAAAAATAATACGTTTTATTATCCATTTTTTCTTAATTATGGCTTTTTTTGTCGCACATTTTAATTGTTTATCCCATATTCGATGTATTTAGAACGGAGCGGTTTAAAGGATAGCTTAATTCAAATAACGTACACTTCAAAGAAGGACAGAAGACTGCGTGTTACTAGGTGAGAGTATATCATGCCGACTCATAAGAAATCTGCCAAAAAGCGATTTCCTAAAACTTCAGGTATTTTTGAATAGATGGCACACTGTTGGGGTGGGTAGACAGGCTCGTGTTAGTAAAATTTAACGCTTAGTTTAAATTGCGTCGTTTCTTAGTTAACACTTTCGAACACATACCTTTAGATGCAGCCTCTCTGCTACATGAGCTTTATATACCCCGCCCACCAATCGGCACCAGAGCAGGGTTAGTATGTTTTAGTGGTTTTTACTTTGACAGCGCTGTGAGGTCGGAAGTACTGATAAGAAATAATACATTAAATTGCTGTCATTTGGAAGGTTTAATAAATGTCTAAAACATACCTAAGTGCCGAAGGTATGTGATTCTCTTTTTTGCTATAAAACATTTCAGTGTAAGGGGATTGAAAAAAAGAAAAAACCATGGGTAAAACAAGTGCTTACTTAGTGTACTTCGATCCTTTATTATTTTCATTCGTTAAAGAAGGACACGAATGCACTTAGTGCGCAAACTTATTACGTAATGGTTGGACATGTTATTTCGATCTTCGAGCATATACATACTAAAGACACACTTGACAGTGGGAACAAGCGTGCAAGAGAAAGAAAAATCACAGTATTACCTTTTTCTCCCTCGCTCCAACGTGCTTTTGGTCAAAACCTCCTCATCGGCTAATCATCACGTTGGAGTGAGAGAGAAAGGCTATAGTGTGATTCTTCTTTCTCTCTCGCAGGCTTGTTCGCAGTGCGGAACGTCAAGGCTGCCCCTAGTAGGTATATGCTCGAGGGTTTCGACACAACTTTTATAAACTTCTTGTTAACGGTTTTAAGTAGAATGGTATCAGCTATTATTATAGTTTAGGAATGTGTAATTAATGTTCATTACAAGAAGCGGATTTCTTAGTCCAAAAATATTAATAATTCGGATTATTCAATTAATAAGGCAAATTTAGTTTATAGGGTAGTTTGACGAAATTCTATATAACTCAGTTATCTCAGTTTTTAAGTCTCAAATGACTTTTAACTTTTGTATTGTTAACATATTTTGGCTAATTAGAGTATGCAAATAAACAATGAAATATAATATTTTAATTTATAATATAAATTTATATTTATTAAAAAAAAAAACATAAAAAAATAACTTCAATTTATTTTACATATATACAGGGTGTGACAAACTGCGGCGATTTCTCGAAAAGTGGGCTTTGGAAATTTTACAGGTTTTCTAACGCCGATAGGGCCAAGTCGGCTAAAATATTTCAGGTTGGTGGCACTTCCAGTTCTACCAAAAGTATTATTACATTTTTTGATTCTACACAAGATTTCAGCCAGATTTCATTTGTCATGTCCTCTACTTAAATCTAAACGTTTTTGACATTTAAGTCTTTTTTGCACAAATTTTTTCTATTAGAAAGCCGCTATTCAATTAAATTCAATCAAATATTAGATTTAGGTATTGGACATGATAATGAAATTTGCCTAAAATATTGTGTAGGAATCTAAAAATAAAATAATATATAGGGAGTTTTATTTAGACACCTACTTTTGGTATAATCGAAAGTGTCACCAACTTGAAAATATTTTAGCCAAGTTGTCTATCGACGTTTGTAAACCTTTAAATTTTCAAAGCTTGCCTGTTAATCGCCGCAGTTCGTCGTGGACACTCACAAAACTATTTACTTTTAAAGTTTTATTTTTGAGATAACAAATTACAAAATGTGTCATCTTCTAAAGCGAACTGAAGCTAGTCTTAAAGATGATTGTTTTTCCCTTTTCGTGGATTATGTTTGCTCAAAAACTCTCAGTTTGGATTTCAACTCTTGATAGTAATGGTGGTATCTTGAATGTATTGGATATCCTGGATAATCTTAACCCTTTTTTTCATAGTCGTTTCAGCACATAAACATCCTGGCCTTTTAACAGATTTTGTTTCATAACTGGTAGGTACTTGGTTGTATATCCTAAAATATTAGAGATCTATAATATTAGTATTGACCTATGTACAGGGTTTTCTGTATATTTTATATAGTTTACAAGCTTTTCGCCCTCGTGGATTAAACGATTTTGGCTTTTCTTGTTATTTTTATTTCTCGCAAAAAAAACCTATATATTCGATACATGGGACAATATTCCTAGTCTTCCCTTGTGCCAAATTTCATCTTGATGGGTCAAGAATAAAAGAATGAGTGTGTGACCTTTTGCTTTTATATGTAGAGATAATTTTTAGAGTTAAAAACCTTACATTATATCATTTTACTCTTTTTTTCAAATTAAACCCTTCCCCACACTTTTTTGATGATTATGACAAATAATCATAAAATGAAAAAAAACATTTATAACATGCTAAGCAGGTCCCAGTGTATAAAATTGTTATATTTTTCTTTAATAGACAGTTTATTCCGCTTTAGTTTATAGAATAACATAATATTTAAATTTTAAGTTGTAATATAATATAAAACAAATTTAGACTTATAACTACTTAAAAACATCAAGATTTTAAAGTCTACTCAAGGACGGATTTGGAAAATCCTTTAGGGGGCGGTCTTAGGCAGGATAACCGGGAGGTTTGGGGGTATTCGTATTGAAATATGCCCCAACGTTAAGGAGTTCCGGGGGTCCTCGGTCCAGGTTAGCCACCCATCTGACTCCACTTGTAAATTGCAAATTACGATGGGCTTAAGTATTATAGTGACCACATTATTTTTTACAAATAATTATTGCCAAACCTAATACAATAGGCAACATAAAAAGTTTTCAATTCTTAACTAAATAATTACCGTAACAATAGTTACGTTCTTCCATTTTAAACTCGTTTCTTTTGTTTTCCTTTGTTTTAGGCTGACGGGGGGAGGCAATCGCCCCATTTGCCCCTTTCTGAATCCGCCCTTGAGTTTACTAATAAGCTTTAAATATACAAAGACACTTACCAACACCTACCAATAGTGGTACAGCCATAAGGTGGCAAACAAGATTTTTCTCAACAACCACAAACATGGTATATCCGGTAAACATTTTTGGAATCAAATCAAAACTAATTAAGCAAGCCTTATGTCATTCTCAACATCTAAAAAAAAATAAAATAATAACTAATATTTTTTGCATAAAAATAATTGAAGATGCGAAATAGCAAAGGTACTACATACATTTTTATGGCATGAAAAAAATATTTGTAATAAATTTAGGTAATGAAATAAAAAATTAATTGTAATAGGATCTATGGAGAGAATTATGTCATTCATTCATCATATAGGTATCCTATTCATAATAATTACTTTACGTAATGCTAGTGTATTAACTTATCGGTAACAACTTGTGTCAATTTTCCTTTGAAATATAAATAAATATAGGTAAATATAAAGGAATTTAATCAGGCAAGTAAAAACCTTTCAACAGAAAATAGCTTCTAACTGGGGCTTTAACAATTATTGCATAATTCTGTGCTTAAGTGAATTAAAATAGCTCTTTATCAAACCTAAATATTTTTAAACCAATTATTGGTCAGTTTAAGGTCAAAGGCATAAACTTAATTTCGTTTGTGTTGCTGTTGCAGTTCCCGTTCGCAAGTTAGACTTGGGCGGCAGTGAAACGGCAACGACAATAAAATGTCAAGTTTAAAAATTTTTACTTTACTTTTGACAGTTGTATCGGCGATTAAATATAATTAAAAAAAAAACTAATGTAACTTTAATTAGTACTTACCTTTTGTCATCTTTGGGTATAAAATACCCTAACTTCCTAAACTCTTTGATTAAGTCATTTTAGTTTTGTATTTCCTTATAATGCACAAATGCACCACTTTTTACATTATCTTGTCTTAACTGTTCATAAAAACACAAAACGTAATAACAAAATACACCAATTACATTACAAAATTATTTACACCTTTAACTAAACAAAGCATGTGTGAAACATAAACAAAACTGTCTTTATTCGGAATGGCCATTTGAAATCCAAAACACAAATTTCAACTGATAATATGATATTATTATCCTCTATTCTAATAGGTACATTCGATTCTCAAGAGCCAGGTATCGCATATTCTTTGTCATTCCATAATGTAAACAAAGACAAAGGATGTGACGAGTATCACAACGTAAAAAAGGGCACAATGATGACGCTCTTCTCGGGCAATAGCCAAATAAACAAAAATAAAGTTCAGAGTGGGACATTCTCCAGAAAAAAATGTATATTTTAACACTGCCTTGTGTACGCCATATTAAAATAATTATTTTTGTTGTAAGGGTAAGTTATTTGGGTATTGCGCCATTAACAACAATATACTATACTACTACAATATTTTTTTTGTTTTACAAGTATTTTATTAAAAAGATTAAGGCTTGACGTTTTGGAGATAAATATATCTATCTCCTTTATTAAAAGCAAATAAAAATTTCGTTGCTAGATTACTATTTTAACAATATTTAAAACAGTAAAAAATTCCTGAAAATACTAAAAAAGTTAATTTTTAGGCGAGTTTTGTGCTCAACCGACAGTCAGCACTGATAGCGGACAGCGTAGGTCTATCACTGAAAATGTGTACCTATGATCAACTACAGTGCAGAATCCTTAGTGGTCTATTAGCTCTGCATTGTAGTTGATCATACATTTTCATTTATATAGCTACGTTCGTCCGGTGTCAGCGCTGACCGGCGCCATCGGTCGCCTTTTTATTATGTTTTGATAAAAGTACCTTTTTTGCTGCGAATTCCCGCAGAAACATTCATAATACCTAACTACAAGCCGGGTTAACCAAGGGATATTTTTTGCTTTTATACCTAAAATATCTATTTGTTTTTCCATTTCATTAATTTTTCTAAACTTTAATTTTATGGCGATTTTTAAATTTTTACTATATTCTTGCTCTACCGCACTATTTTTTATGCTAAAAGTGGGTTGTACTTTAACATAATAGGGCGATAAAATATTTCTGTCAATTTAAGTATACCGCAACATTTTAATTACACGAGTGAACAAACATTCAAAACTTTTTAATAATTTTCAAATTCCGCATACTATTATTTTTAAATTTTACAAATAAAATCCAAAAGTGCCGTAACAAATATTTTTCGTATAATACGGTACAAATTTTTATTATGACGAAGTTTAATTTAAAATTGTAAAATATTGAAGACCCTTAAATTTTATCAGATTTGTTTCGATTTTGGGCGAAATAAGTCTCTGTACTCGAGAACATATTGGCATTTATTTTTAGTTAAAATTGTTGACATTTTTTCGGTTATACTTTTCTACGCACCGAGGCAGCACCTGTTGGAACACATAATTGTAAAATATTTGTTTCTAAAATGCGTTCGCCAGCGCATCGAGACGGCCACCTTAAGCCGGGTATTCACTTAGCGAACGTATACAGCCCACGGCAACAAACGTATATGCCGTAAATGTGCGTGAATTTTGTTCGACATGCGCTCTGACATACACATTTAACAAACGTATGCGTGTAGTGTTGTTCACCTTCGTTCCGACAATTCATTTTCATTCGCATTTCATTTATATACGTACACATCCCAAAACGACTTGTGGCGAATTTCCTTGATGTACCGACAAACGAGCGAACCTTTCCGTAACCGAATGCATGCGTTCGTAGATAAAATTATTCACGTCCACACAACCGAACGTATACGTTCGTTGCCGTGGACCATATACGTTCGCTAAGTGAATACCCGGCTTTAAGGAAGAAACTGCATATTACCGATGACGATGATTTTTCGGCTCTAGCTCTCTGTCTATTATTACAAGCAAGATAATTTACATTAAGTGCTACTATCTAAAATACATGACTTGAAGTAAGGCAACTCCTTATCAAGAAATTTAAATGTTCATAAATTTTGCCTTTAGAGCTAATTATGATAATATTTTACTTTAGAGTTAAGGTGATTGAAGATGCATAAATAATGTTCCAATTTATTTTAAGGAGTCAGTTATTTATGAGTAATTTTAAGCACATTTATTACGAGTAAAGTTGCATTACACTGTGGTATAATCTACAAAAATATTTGTATAGTTAAATAATTTTATTGGAGATAATAGTTTTTAGGGTAATATTAAAAAAGGAGTTTTATAGGTAGTTTATTAGAGCTATCCATTTTTTTATTACTGTAGGAAATAAAGTTTATCCCGATAAGAGGTACAGGGTAGTTCATTTTAAAGTAAACAGGGCTTTATTTTTAAACTTCCCTGTATTTTTAAAAAAAACGAATGCAGCCATTTCGTGTATTTTTTTCCGTAGAATTTAATAATCTAATCAGAAAAATATAAAAAAAAACAAAAGAGTTACAGCACGAGTGACATATTTTTTAAATGAAATACCCCGTATATTTTTATATCAATAGATAGATATCAATTTCACGAGGAATTCGGTGATATAGGGGTTGCTAAGTTTATTTCCTGCGGTTCTGCTGCAATTGTCTAAAAACTGCATGATACTGTAAGGATAGTTTCACCCGAAAAAACTTGGCTGCCACAGGTCACTGGTGCTTAATTGTCAAAGTCAAGAATTTTAAAAATACGTTTATTACTTTTTGGACTAGTTTTATAATGAGGTTTGCATCAAAACAAAAAAATTGACAAAAAAACAAAGAAAATAAGTACGAGATCAAAGAAGATTCTATATTTATTCTTGTAAAGTAATACTTTAACCGTTGATTTAGCTGTTTATAAAAGGGCTTGATAATTATTTTAACTATCGTATTAAAATATTTAGTTCTTTAAATATTATTTAAAAGCAGAACTGCTTTTTAAGGTACATTTTTAATTAATATCTACTCAAGGAAAATAGTCTTAGCATAGGCAAAACAAAAAAATACCATTAATACCAGCTATGTGAGCATGTAATACACCCTAGAAACAGATGCAGATTATTTGTGAGAGGTTACTATGACCATATTTTTGTTGGGTACTCGCCAAGAAGAGCATCGGTCCTAGTCTCAGGGTATGGATCTGTATGTGCATTAAAACCATTGACCCTTATCATCTGGTAGATTGCCTAAAACAAAATAAAGAAAAAACGTTTTAACTATTAAAACATCTTTCTACGTTACGATAGTAAGTCTGCCTCCGTTTCTAAAATAAAATTAATCTTAGTACTTTACTGAAACCTAAATAAAAATTAAAACTAAAATAATTTTAGGTTTGTTATACAGATCTAAAATAGTTTGAGCGCTTTTTGTCAAAAATTTATGACGTTATTATATAAATGGCATACTAAGTTGTTATGACATAAACTTATAATTTTCAAAAATATGAAGAGTGATAAGTCAATTCATTTTAAGTTTCCCTAAAATTATCTCAGCATTAAGCAAAGGTAACCACATATTATTTACATTAACTAATAAAAGTTCCACAAAATTTTCTATTTAATAATTTAAATGCAATCTCTTTTTTTATACATATAAAATATTTATATGACATAAATAAGGTTATAAATACCAAACGACAATATTCTAGAATTAACTAAATAACTAAATCTATATTTAAAAATTAAAAACTTTATCTTGTCCTAGGTTTTCCTGGATTGTACCTATTACCGATGCTGCATTACCCCGTTGCACAGCTAAACTAATTCTTTGGATAATGAAACTTCAAGATTTTTTACATGTAGTTTTTTTGCAAATTTTATTTATAAAACCCTAAAGGACCAAAAGTTTTAACAGCAAAAGGAATGAAGATAAAGCGGTCTTCAAGCTCTTTATTATTAGATGTTTTTTATTCTCGGCAAGACGAGAAGCCACACCTACTAAATTAGAAGTTTTGTCCGGATAGGATTTTGCAAGTGTATGGCTGCAAGTAGTGTCTGTGCCTTTTATTTAAAATCTACATTTAAAGAAATATATGAAAATTTAAACCTTCTCTTTTAACATCCATTTGTATAAAATGCTTGGTTTTATTTATTAATGTCCGACTGGTATCTTATTTGACAAATAATAATATGATGTCAAAGTCAGTTAAATACGAAATATTACCCTAGGGCGTTATTAAAAAAAATAACGCCCTAGAGCCTACAAATTTACCAATAAATAAACAATAAATTATCTTCATTTAAGCATTTATTACGAAAATACAAACATACTTACACAATATACTTATCATAATAAAAAATATATTTTAAAGAAAAACGTACAATTTTCAAACTGACCGGAAAATTCCACATTTCCATACCCCACCGCAGTTGCTGTGTTACTTAAAGTAATACTTTTCCCAACTACAAGGGAAGCATTAGCCAATTTGGAGCTTTTACTATCATCCACTTACCCTCGTGCTACCGAAGAACTCTTCCAGCCTCCTAACCTCATAAAGCTCTCGGAACTACCTCCCGCAACAGAATGAATTGTTGCCGCTGTACGTCTTAAACAATGACCTGTGTACGCCTTAGCATCAGGGAAACCCAAATATGTAGCAATCTTAAAGGGTATATTTCCAAATGTATTTTTACCTATAGGCTGCACAGTACATCGTTTATCACGATTGCACAAAAAAAACCTATCAATAGGTGCACTTTAAGGTCGCAAAGACACATAGTCCCGAATTAACTTAGTTGCGCACATTTCACTGTCATCAATAACCCAAAAGCTCCTTGCTTGCCCATTTTTACTTTGTGGAATGGCAATAAATATATGCTGACCCATATCACGCTCATCGGAAAACTTCATTTTTCAGCTCCAAATACACCTATCACTAATGCAAATTTATCTGCCAAATATTTTTCAGTCGGCGCTTCTTTCAAAAACGTTATAACTTGTTCGCGAGTCAGAACCTTCGACTTTTTAGGCTGATAATTTTTCCCAAGTTGCATTAGGAACTGTTGCAGAGAAATCAACTTTTCATTACTTCTTATCTTCTTATGAACTATTAATTCTTTACGTAACATTGAAAACTTTGTCCAAAGGGAATTTGGAGAATATGACTCTGACAAATCTTGAAAATAAGCCATCAAAACTGTTTCGTCCACACGGTCCACGCAGTGTTCCGTCAACCAGGCCTCAAAATGAAAATATTCTTTCTCGTAAATCCGCCTAGTTTTTTCTGGCACAAGCGCATGCTCAGCTTAAGCAGCTATATCTTGGGGGAGATTGGTATTTTTCACTACTTCGGACATTTTTATGCCTCAATCGCATAATTATTTTTTATGTGCTTATTGACAAATAACTTACAACCATGGTTACCACAATTACGTTTCGACAATTTTCTCAGGTAAATGCTCGTACTTGATTTGGTTTAAACTAATACATTCAAAATTCATTAAAATTTTTCTCATATAAAGAATATTTAGTAGGACATTAAACGTTAAAGGCACCACGGGTATTAAGGATAATAACGCTTTCGGTCAACGTGTATCCACACCATCGACCTCAAGCGTTATTATCCTTATAATACCCTTGATACCCTAATAACTATTTTTATAATGTTTAAAATAGCAAAAAGCAATTTATTTTTATGTAACTTTAGCTATTTTTTCTCAAAAAGCAGGTGAAAAAAAAATAAAAATGTAAACGTTATGTTAGACTTTATAAATGAAAATTGAATTTTATGCTATTTGATAATTATATTTTAATTCAATATTGCCGCAGACAATGGTTTAATTTTGCAAATATTTGTTAAAAAAAATAATATAAAATGTAATAGCAAGAAATCCCTGCAAGAGGAAATAAGTAATATAACTAGGGATTTTAAGCAAAACGGATACAGTAAGAAACTGGTAAAGGAAACAATAAAAAAATATCAAAATAAGACAAAAAATTCCAACTTGAACGAGACTTCAAATAACCAACTATTTATAACAATTTTATATATTAAGAGAACTTTGTATTAAAACGGCACTTATATTCCAAACCACACTAAAGTGTATCTACCAAATTCACTGTAAATGTGGGAAGGTATACATCCAGGAAATGAAAGGACCACTTGAAATAAGGCCTAATGAACACAAAAAACATAGGGAACAAGGTGAAACGTCAAAGTCAGGGATTGCCGAACACGCTTGGTCAAAACAACACGGCATACAATGGTCGGAAGCAAAAATTATTCATAAAGAAACCCACCGGAAGAAAAGAAAATTTAAAAAAGCTATAATAATTTTAAACAACCAAATATATTCCGAATATCTGGCAGCCGTTGCTGAACAATGAATAATCGGTCAGGCTTCGTTAAACAACGGATAGTAGGTATATAAGTCGTCACTTGAAAACGGTTGGAGTTACATCACTAACCCAAACGTTGAGTATTAATTGACAAATAAAGACAATGGTAGTCCAAGGTTCTAGTTTTATTAAAACCATAACATTGTCTAAGACTTTCAAGGAGAGTGGTGTGTTCTTTGCACGCGCCGCTCCGCTTGCTATTACGAAAAGAGACCGCATTGAGTATATTTATGCTTAATTTATTTTATTATAATTGCTTTGATTTTAAGGTTACTGTAAAGTAAATTAAAAGATCCCACTTTTGGCGTTAAAGTAAAACGTTATACTCTTAAAAATAGACACAAATTCTAAATAAACTATTTAGAATAAAATGTAATTTTAAACATAAAGTTATGTTTCTTAGATCAATAGGAACATCATTTAAATGGGACATTTTTGCGCAGGCCTATAGGGTGGCCCAAAAAAGTCACTGAGAAGTTGCAGCTTAACTGTTTATTAATTCTAATATAAATGGGAAAACAGGGAATTTTCGTCTAAATACAACGGAATAATATTTTATACATTTGTTTAAAGTTAAAATAATTGAATTTAACATTTAACACATATAGGCCAGGAAACGAATACCGGAAAATCCCTCCATTCGGAAATAAATAGTGCTAAGTGGATTATTGTTTTAAGTGGTAGGGGTGACCATTAGAAGTAACATTCCAAAAGTCCCTAGCCCTGGACCTTGTGCGTTAGGCGTGGGGGAGGGGGAAAGGGGCGGTTTTTAGGGTCTTCGTTATTATCTCGAAAACTAAGCGTCTTCTATACAAAATGAAAGTAAATTGAATTGTCTATAAAGGTTCCATTCAATTTTGCGCTAAGAGTAGTAGTTAAGGGTGTATGTGAGTTTGAAAATGCGAATAACTAAAAAAAAACTGTGTATTGTGGAAGGTTGATACAAAAAAGTCTAAGAAATCTAAGAAAAATTTAGTATTGTCACTGGCTAGCATGAACAATTCAATCAAAGTCAATGGTAAATCAGTGACCATTGATCCTTTGACTATTTTCCACAGAACCTTAATATCAAAAAAGACTGACGAAGACGTTGCTGAACTGCTTAAATTTGAGTTGTCCCCGTACCCTTTGGCTCTCTTCAACGAAGGTGGTCTCCGAAAAGGGAAGAAGTTGGCCCTGTATGAAGCGTTATCACAAGACAACACTACAACTCATGACTTGAAATCAACATACACCATAGTTGATGGTGGCTTCCTACTCCATCGTGTTAAGTGGAATGTTAGCTTAACATTTAATAAAATATGCGACCTGTACGTTACGCACATCATTTATCAACCACTATAGTGAACAGTGCACTGTGGTATTTGACGGCTACGGTGATTCAAACAGCACTAAAGGCCTGAGCAAAAAGTGGGCTATCAAAAACCTCAGTCAATATCCACTTTGACGGGACCACATCCTGCACTGTTCAGCAGGACATTTTTTTGTCTAACGAGTCCAACAAAACCAGGCTTATCAACAGGCTTACAAAAAAAATGAAGACCAAGGACTAATGGCAGTAGAGCCACATTAGACGCTGATACCAAAATCGTTAGCTGTGGTTTGCAGGCATCCGACAAGCACCAAACTGTGACAGTAATAAGGGAAGATAAAGACCTGTTGGTATTGCTTATTGCACTAACCCCCTGAGAAAGAGATGCTTTTTTTCAAGCCAGGCAGGGGAAAGGTAGAGGCACGTTGGTTTAATGTGGCCAATCTACAAAAGTTTCCATTTGCGAAGACCATTTTATTACTCCATTTGTTCGGCGGTTGTGATACTACCTCCGCTATTTATAACAAGAGCAAGGGAGGTGAGGTGAAAGTATTTTTGAAGGCCGAGGAGGAGGTCACAGACATCTACAAAGTCTTCTGCGATTCCTCAGCAACACAGGACATGGTAGCTGATGCAGGAGAGCTGCTTTTTCTGGCATTGTACCAGGCCCCAGAAAGAGCAGACCTAAACCGGATACGACACCAGGCCTTTGTTAAAGCCTCGACAAAGCCAAAGCCTGATTTTGCGACACTTCCACCTACCAGAGGCGCAGCTCGCCAACACTCACTTAGAGTTCATTTGCAGATTTGTATCAATGTATGCTTTGTTAACCTTGACTTATAATTTGTATAACTGTGTTTACAAAGGACCAATTATTGTTTGCAGATTCAACAATGGCTATATGGAGATCAGCAGAAAGATTCAACTGCTTGGGGGTGGATTAGGGGGTCGGATGGCTTCCTCACTTCTGTCACCAGCACGGACCCAGTTGCGCCAGAATCCGTCCTAAATAACATATTTTGCGGGCGCAAAACAGGTTGCGGGGGCCGTTGCGGGTGCCGCAAAGCAGACATACCCTGCTTGCTTGCAGCACTTCACTTGCCGCGCTTCGGCCCTCTAATCGTCGGCATCAATGGCGACGACGATGATGATAATCTTGACGATGAACTCGAACTATAATTATTACTTGATATTGTCTTGTAAACATTTCGTATATAAAATGTTTGGCTTTTTTGTATCAACCTTCCACAATACACAGTTTTTTTCGTTATTCGCATTTTCAAACTCACATACACCATTAAGTACTGCTCTTAGCGCAAAATTGAATAAAATCTTTTTTATAGAAAATTCAATTTACTTTCATTTTGTATGGAATTACTTTTTCGCTAGGACGCTTAGTTTTTGAGATAATAACGAAAAACCTAAAACCGCCCCTCCCCTCCCCACGCCTAACGCACAAGGTCCAGGGCTGGGGACTTTTGGTATGTTACTTCTAATGGTTACCCCTACCACTTAAAACAATAATCCGCTTAGCACTATTTATTTCCGAATTCATGTTTTCGTTTCCTGGCCTAATACAGGCTGTTCCAGTATCGAATATGTAATATGGATTATGCCAACTAAAATGTTAATTTCGTGATATACTTGTATATATTTTCAGAATTTATACCTTTCTGACAGCTTATTAAGGTAAATTTAAATTAAAATAATAAATAATAATAATATATATATATATATATATATATATATATATATATATATATATATATATATATATATATATATATATATATATATATATATATATATATATATATATATATATATATATATTTTTTTTTTGGTTGGATTTAGATAAGTCAGACTTTTTAGGCGTTTAAATTAGTATTAAGAAACAGGGAAGCTTTAACTTCTCAGTGATTTTGTAGGCCCGCACAAGAACGTCATATTAAAAAGACGTTCCTATATACCTAAAGAATAACATTCAAATTTTAAAAAAATCGTTCGAAAGCCAGAATACCATGATATGTGTGCCATATCATTTCATTCAAACACAACAAAATCGTTTGCAGTATGTATTGGCACCCTGAATTTGTTTTAAGATCGACAATAATTCCTGATTGGAATTGAGTGATTAAATATTATATATTTTTTAAATATTGCCTATACTGCAACGGACCATTATACCAGTATAAATAATAGGTAAATTAAAACTATATTGCTCTACAGAAAGTTAAAAGGTTCGTTCTTTTAAAAAATTGCCTATAACGGTACGTAATAGGAATATTTTTTAAGACAGAATTTGTAATTAAGGAACAAATAAGATTATAAGCACTTTAACAGAAAATTACTTTTTAAATTAATAAAAGTACTTATAACAGGTATATTTTGGGCCAAATTTCAAGGTATTTAAAAGTCAAATGGTACACAAAGTTTGTCTTTAAAATAATTTTAATGTCAAAACTTTTACCTAATTGAAATCAAAAACTTTAAGGTACGTGGGCATTTTATATACATACATAAGTTAAAAACTTATTTTATATTTAATGTTTAAAACCGCTAACAACTTTTGACTTAATTAGATTTTAAATTCATTTTAAAATTTAGCAAAGGAAGAGTTTTAAATAAAATACTTGTATTATCCCAAATTTAGTTACCAACTTGTTAATAAATTAAATGTTTACTTAAAACATATACATAATGTTATTACTAAATTAATAACTGTATTTTAAATAAAAATTAATTAACAAAGATTAATATATTTTAATGCTAAAATCAGTTGACTTACTACCTATATTATTTTTGAAAATATTAATAGTATCTGTTACAACAACTATACTCGTATTTGTAATCTGTGACATTATGTTATATTTACTAAAAATAAATTTAGAATATTAGATCAGGCCCTATTTGTTTTTAATAAATGAAATACAAATTGAGATATGTTTTCTTCTAAAAAGGCCCGAAATAATTTTGTAAAAAATTAAAAAAACATTTACTTAGTTGCTTCTAAATTTGTATTTTAATGTTAGTATTGGTTTTTGGCATTTTTCTTTAGCTGGGCTAATAATTTAATAACAGTAGGTAAGGTATTACAATGGATTTATTTAATAATAATATGTCATACATTTAATCAGTTTACGCGTTTCTATATGGTTTGTGTTTTACATTTCAAAAATTTCCTATTGTAAATTGTTTAAGCCATGCAAAACGGACATGGATTAGTAAATAATTCCAAATTGTTTTGGCTATTGTCAGGCTTACTAGAACTAAAGCTGGTTACCACATATGTGATTTATTTGTTTTAATTTACACATATAGCAGACATATTTGGAGGACGGGTGGTGAAAAATGGTACAAAAGTTTTGACTAATGTTTTGGCAATGGTCATTCTAGCAAAATAGTTCCTTTATCTTGAATCCTATTATTAAAAGGGTTTTTGGCTTCTGAGATTGTTTGAATATACTGATTTCTTGCTTGGATGCCAACCTATGGATTTTTGGGACTAGGGTTTTAAAGGTACTTTTTGTGGGCTTAAATTTTTAAAAGTCTGGCTTTGTCACAGGATTTAGAAAACTACGGTTTGTTATTTTTAAGGTTTGGGGCTCTCTATGATAAAAGGAATAGAGGTGTCAATGCCCAGTTGAATTGTTTCGGTAAGTTGTTTACAAATTTTGGGAGGATTGCGAGTGGAAAATTAGGTAGGATACCAAGGGTGAGTAACAAAAAAATCTCTTAGACCATCTCAGTAGGCCGAATTTAGTGCCAGATAGTACTCGGCGGCATGCATTCAGTTGCTTAGAATGTGTGGAGTATAATACAGTGACCATATAATAATCTTTATTAGTTGTAGGTTTTTGATGCTTGCGAAAATTCAGGGTTGGAAGTAAAAAATGATGTAAAGGTTTAAATTATAGGTGGGAACCATGGGGAATAGGTATATTCCGTAATCAGACTGGCAAGCGAATTACCGATTGCGAAGCTTTCGGTGCTCGACTTTAAGTGTCAGTTTTTGTGGATCCTAGTCTTTATTGTAAACAATAAAATTCCTTGGGTTTCAATCTTTATTGAAAGAAAGTCAAAGAAGTCGATGTGGGAATTGTTAGATGGGAACCGGTATATACAGCAGATGAATTTGGTAGAAGATCTAAGGGTAAGTTAAGGCCAAAAAATATCAGACCTACCTCTAGCATAAGCCAAATCATTGCAAACGTAAGCAACGCTGCTATGGGAATGGAAATGGAAGGTTATTGGTTGATATTATCAAAACTTATTTGGGTGTCGGTAAAAAACAGTATGTGAGGTTTGGAAGATTACAATGGTGACGAGTATGTTGAAGCTGCCCACATATATTTAAATGAGATTAGGCTTCGATGGTGCCCCAAGCACCTCACCTGATAGATAAGGGATTTACCTGATAACTTACCTGGGCGTCAAATCATTTTTAAATTGCCATCAGGTTTTTATATAAAGACCATATTTTATCATATTTTACATATTAATGTACTTCTATTAACCCAAATGGGGTTTTTGTTAAGAATGAAAACGGTCGGTTATTTTGTAAAGTGTGTATGTTGGTAAAAAAAAGTACCAACTTTTAACTGGGTTGTTTTCTTAATAATACAGGGTTCGCCAGAAAGAACCCAAAATGTGTTCTAAAATGCCATATCCGCATATTTCGGTACTTGGACATTATTGTCGAAATCCGGTAGGATTACATTATTTTGGAAATAAATAGGTAAACATTCGTGCTGACTCATTTAATTTTTTTATGGTTTTGGCCTTACCTGCTATGTGTTTTAAAAACCAAATTTACTATATTATTTTAACCTTTTTAATTTAAAAAGATCACCTTATGGTATTTAATATAAAATGCAAGATATTTATTGTTGATTATATTTATAATCCTATGGACATTCTATGATGCAATAACAAGTTTAAAATTGTTAACTACTCGCCCTTCCTATCGTAATTATAAGCTTATCTTTTAGTTTAATACAAAATACATACCTATAATATACTTTATTTATGTATATGATTTGGTAAATATTTGTTTTTTTTTATTAAATAGTCCGATATCCTCTGTAAGCTCAAACAGATCAAGCGTATCCTTCCTTCTATTAATAGCAAAAAATCGCCCGAGCTAAATGGCATATTAACAATACGTCTTAAAAAATGTGTTTCCGAGCTTGCCCCATCTTAATTTACCTCTTTCAAATCTCTTACGACACGGACATTTTTTCGAAGAGCTGGAAAACTGCACGTCTGCAACATGTCGCCAAGAAAGTATTCAAAACTCTCCATTCCAACTGTAAACCCATATCTCTTCTTTCAGTTGTTTGTAAGGTAATGGAAAAATTAATTTATTTTCAATCTTAAAGTATTTAGATAAACACAAAATTTTACATACAGTCAATATGGATTCCATCACAAAAGATCCTCAGCAAATCTTTTTTACCTTGTCTCACACAACTGAAACAAGTCCCTCGAGTGTCTTGGTGAATCCCAGATCAATGTTCTTGACACATCCAAAAAAATTATACTTTTTTTTTTATTTATCGTTATCATCGGACGAGTGTAGCACATAAATTATTTTATTATATTACTGAAAACAGATAGAACACTAAAAAAATGTGTTTTACTAACTGACATTGACTTCTGACATGACTTTTTTAAACAATAGTTACTGGTGAAGGTACCTTTAATATTTAAAAAAATGTAAAATAGTAAATAAAACTTATAGCCGATAGGTTTTTATAGTTTATTTTGATTTCTGAGAATATCAAATTAAAAAAAATATTTGGCTTTTCTCCAAAATAAAGATATTAAAATATTTTTTTTATATATAGATTATTATTGAGAGCTAGTCTGCTCTCGCAATAATAGTAACAAAAAAACATGAAAAGGCATAAAAAGATTTAATTCTTTATAAAATTGATTTGTTTTTAAGTACTATAATAAAATCATTATTTTTATGAAATTATATAAAAATAGAAAATAAACTTACTTAAAAACATTGGCAACCCGTTATAAGATATACATGTTATTTCAAACTTATTGGTTATCATCGGACGAGTGTAGCACATAAATTATTTTATTATATTACTGCACGTGTACCTTCACCAGTAACTATTTTTTAAAAAAGTCATGTCAGAAGTCAATGTCACTAAGTAAAACACATTTTTTTAGTTTCTTATCTGTTTTTAGTAATATAATAAAATAATTTATGGCTACACTCGTCCGATGATAACCAATAAGTTTGAAATAACATATATATCTTATAACGGGTCTTTGTAAATAGATAAAAACACGATTTTTTAAAATAAATTTCAAACATTGTATGATAGCTTCATGCACTTATCACCAATTTTGTGATAAAAGAAGGGCAAGATAGTGTAAATGAGTTTAATCTAATCCTAAGATTCTGGTAGTATATTAAAAAGTGAAAATTTTTATATGTGCTTTTTAGGCATATACTTTTCACTAATAACAAACATTCATGAGACAGAATAACAGTGGTTAAAAATGGTTAGTAACCTTTGATACCTAGGTATCCATTGTAACAGTATCCGTTAAATATTATGTGTCTACAGTATGTCGAGCTTAAAAAGTTGATAATGTAAGTTTAAGAAACCAAAAATCTAATTTCTTTTTAAACAAATACAAAAAAAGCAAAAAGGAACTTTAACATAAAATTGTACTTTCTTTCATTTAATTAGAGGGACTTGTATATATTAAAATTTGCCTGGTCTGCCCAGTAATTAATAATTTTGATTTTTTAAAAGAATGTACTAAATTATTAAATAAAATAACAGTATCTAAATGTAAACCTTATTTCTTTTTAATAATCCACAGAAATACACAAACATTGTGGAAATCATCTAAAAGATAGTTAAGATTGCCTTACTTTTCTTACTGCTATTTTCTATGAAATTTTCATTTTCTATTATTCATAATTGATATATTATTATTTATACGCTTACCTAACGTTACGTCTCATAAGAAGCACCTAATTTAAATATAAGGAATACTTACCTAAAGTAAAAAATGCCGGGTATGTTACCCTTGGATTTGCAAGACAAAACCATACAACCTCTAGTCATTTTGTTACGATATTATAAGTAACAAACAATAAAAACAAAATTATAGTCACAATTTAATAAACACTAATCACCAAAATAAGAAGGTCTTTATCACTCCAAAAAACTTCTGCAACGACAAAATATAATCACACAAAGCAAAACAATCGAAACTAATACGGCACAAACCACAAAGAAAATGACGAATGATGTGACGACGACGCGACGGTTGATGGGACAGCGCGGATATAGTATCATACGTGCCGCGCACGCTTTGCACCAAACACTGTACTCCGGCTCTCATAAAAGTATAATGTGTTGCCTAACTACACACTGATTAATCAGTGTGTAAGTAGGTAACACATTAAATTATTTCGTGGAATTTTGTTATTGCGCAGAATCGGCGGGGCCAACTCTGACAGTTATTTTCATACTGGGCTGGACATTTTTTGATCGAATCGGCCATAGCATTGGTCTTCCATACACCTTTAAACTTCCTTGAGTTTAATGCCTTTAAAACACTATTATGTAGGCCGTGCCGTCGCGAAAAAAGGTTGCCAATGCTTAGCAGTTACATATAAGCGGCCAAGTTCTGTAGAACCAAGAGTCATGCAATTTTGTTGGCGTTTCTCTTAAAAATAAATACTGGCATAAACACAATAAATTCATAGCCTCAGTAGCTTCAAAAAAGATTCAATTTCTTGTTTTAGCCAGAAAGTATTTCTCTCCTTCTAATCTGTATACTCTGTATGTATCCCAAATCAGAAACTCTTGTTGTCATGTCTGGGTGATGGCGTCTCCTACAACTTCTAGAATTCTTAATTACGTTTAAAGAAGAGCTGTTTGTCTAAATATTAATCCTACGTGGGGGATCTATAGCATTTTATATTGTAAAAGCTTCTGCTCGCAGAAATTGGTCGGTATAGTTTCTCCTCTGGCAGCTCCCAACAGAGCAACACGTAGTGCCATTTTTAGGCAATCTTTTACAGTCCAACTTTATTGATTCTTAATCCCTGACGTGTCTACAATTTAGAACCTGCTAGCCGCAGAAGTCTTCCATCTCCAAATATTAACGTCCCATGTAAATTACCTTTCTCTTACCATACACCCACGATACGTTAGTACTAGGGCTTCGGCCTTCATGAACTGTCCCAAGATAAAAAAATATAAGGTAAATTCTATGGCTAATATGACAGTTTTATTTGGATGAAAAAATATTGTTTATTATATTTTTTTAAACTTTTTGATTTTCTATAGCAGTAGGCATGGCTTGATCCAAACAAAATCTAATGTAGCCCTTTATATTTTTATATATAAAAGGCTTTAAGAGTCCATTCGCGCCGCGAAAATTGGATCCAATTTGGGGTTCGGGGCATAATGTTTTTCTCAAAAACGGTATAAGTTATCGATAATTTTTAAAAGTTATATAAAAGCCAACACTTAAATCTGGGCTTCTGCTGTAATAGTTTTTTTTAGATTTGGATTTCGTTTTTAATGTTTCCTTGAGTGAAAGTCACCCTAAAATCGGTTTGTAAATGTTTAGATACTATTTTCTCTTAACTCGACTGATATTTCAAAAATTCGTTACAGCAGAGGCATAGATTATTTCCTTACCTTTAAAATGGTGTATAATTTATGTTATTTAAGTGAAAAATAGTTACTGAAAAACGTTATCTCCTGTAGGCTTGCAATCGGAAACAACATCGCATCGATACACCAATTTGGAAGAACCTTATAAAATATAATATTTTTAATGCGGCTATACGAAAATTGTGGTAGTGGGAGTTTGTTAGTCTCCGCCCACCGTCTCCGCGTCCTTTCGCCCGACCCCTAAGGTGTAGCGTAAATGCACTCTTAAAGAAGACTAAATATGACAAACTGTTAATTGTTGCTAAGCTTAAAATTGTTTTAGTGTGAACATTTTGTTAAAATATTTAAGTTCTTTTAAGCAAAATATTTTAATAAATTAGTTTACCCTTTAGGATTTACAGCAATAATTAATTTTCCCCATGGTTTTTGTCGTTTATTGTCGCTTCTCGCAGTAACGACTAAGTTTTAGTTATTTACACAAAATACATTTTACAGTTATTATCGTTCCCAAATTAGGAGTTAAATTTTAAGTCAAGTTGTCTTGGGAAGAGGATAAGGTAAGAGATTAAATAAATTTAATGTATACATGTTAATTTCACAAAATAAAGTGCGCGATTTGACTAATAAACAAACATTTGCAAAATAATTCTTAAACGTGCATTAAAAGTATTGGTTTGGTATTTTGTCATGTTTAGAGTTATTTAAGGGTATTAATAAAATTGGAACCATTTATTACATATTATAATTTTAACAACAAAACTTTATCCTTTATTGTGGACTACTTTTTTATATTTGATTTATTGATTTGAAAAATATTTGCCTTCCTAAGCACAGAAACATTCTTATGTCCATGATAATAGTTAAAATAATGAACTAACAAAGATAAATTGTTTAAAGGACTATTTTAAGGATAACGCATGTCAAAAATCAATACCATCTATGTGTATAAAAAGTAAAAACTGAGAGTGGCATAAAATATGTGTAAATATTTATAAGTGTCAACATTTAAAAATAATATTTTGTTTTTATTATTTAAAAATTGGCAGACAATACTATAAATCTGACTCACTTAAAAAGTTATGCTAAAAATAAGAATAAATGGTTTAAATATAACACTTAAATAAAATTCCTTTTGCCCCTTCTTACGGATTTTTAAATATTAAGAAATAAATTTTATTTTACGCCATTGTAAATATACAGGGTGTTCCAAAAGTAATGGGACACAGATCAACAGCAAATTCCTTAGGTCGAAATAATGCAATTTACGTAAACTTGCCTTATACCAAAGTTGATTATAACTAAGATACAGGGTGTCAAACTTTTAATTTTGTTTTCGTTTTTTCGTAATAATTTCTTAACTAAATGACATAGCGGTACAAAATGGAGAATCTGGGGGTTCTTTGAGGTAAGAAATTTAAATTTGTCCATGCATTTGATGTTGCAAGTAGAGGGCGCCAGCTACGGCCTACCCTTCTTGTTTAAGATGGCATAACTTTTTTAAGCTTGGTATATTGACCTGGTTAAAAAATAAGTTACTATAATTCCAATGCATCAGAAATGTATACCTCATTTAAGTCTCTGAGAGCAACTGTTTTTGAGATAAACGCAGTTTAAAGGACCCAGTAATTTTCTTATGGAAAATGGATTTTGGCCAATTTTTTTCAAACTTTGCAAAGTAATAGTTCTCAACACGCTAATCAAAAGTCTCCTAGGGCACAAGACCCGAAAACCCAAAAACCCCTCTAACCCCCCCAAAATCACCCTCAAAGGTCCCCAAATCCCCAGTAACATTTGGGGCTGATTTTGGAGTGTATGGAGAAGTTTTCGGGTTTTGTGCCCTAAAAGACTTTTGATCAGCGTGTTAAGAACTATTACTTTGCAAGGTTTGAACACAATTGGCAGAAATCCATTTTCCATAGAAAAATTGCTGGGTCCTTTAAAATGCGTTTATCTTGAAAACAGTTGCTCCTAGAGACTTAAATGAAGTATACATTTCTAATGCATTGGAAATTATGGTTACTTATTTTTTAAGAAACAGGTCAATATACTAAGCATAAAAAAAGTTATGCCATCTAAAGCAAGTAGGGTAGGCCGTAGCTGGCGCCCTCTACTAGCGACATCAAAAGCATGGACGAATTTGAACTTGTCGCCTCAAAGAACCCCCAGATCCCCAATTTTGTATCACTATGTCATTTAGTTAAGAAATTATTACGAAAAAACGAAAACACAATTAAAAGTTTGACACCCTGTAGCTTACTTATTATCAACTTTGGGATAAGGCAAATTTTGCATTGTTTTGACCTAGGGAATTTGCTGTTGCTCTGTCCTATTACTTTTGAAACACCCTGTACATTTATAAAAATATGTAGGTAGGTACCAAAATTAAATATTTAAAACAAAATATAGGATTTTGGTGTTATAAAAGATAACTTTAATATGGTATCTGACATATATATTCCACTTATTAAAAATATGTTTTAATACATCTATTTTAAATCACCATATCTTTTTAGCATAATAATCTAAAATTACATACAAAATACTAATACTCCTAACTTTATTGGATTTTAAAATTTGAAATATCGTAACCGTACTATTTCTAGCACCCTACCTTTTATAGATTTTTTTAAGTAAGCAACATCTATTCCTCAATATTCCATCAAAATGTTAATAAGAACATAACTATGAGTAGAAAGAAGACGATCCAGCTTACAAAAATTTACTGTTTTACAATTTTGGTAGCTTATTAAAGAGAAATTGAAATATAATAATGATTTCTAAGTTGTCATTTAAGGCAGAACAATATTAGACGGGGGCAGGTTACCTACCTAATTTTATTTTAAATTTGGTAAACTTGTTTTTTTAATAAGTATTTTTTTACATTTAATTTAAATCAGAATACAAAAATAATAAACTATACTCAGCTAATTTTATATAAAGAATAGTAAGATATCATCTCTGTAATCAGACAATAACTTGTGAGTTTATGTTAAAAAAAAGTATGATCTCAAGCCTTCAATCGCTTTTTGTTATATATCCATTTTGTCTTTGTATCATGCGAGATCTCAGCTCTTGAATGAATAGTAGGCACTAGGTCGCTAATTAGGGCAATATTTAATATTAGTATTTAACATTTATTTAAGAAATACCAGTATTTTCTTTATGAACCAGTTACTTACCACACTAAGAATATATGCTAGTGCTTCGGTTGGAGTTTTATAAAGGCCCCTGTCTAGTGTAAACTTGGGAAAGTAACAAATGCGGGTCCGTTTAGGACCCTATTCAGAAAAGCTAAGTGTGCTACGCCATTCCCTATGAGCAAAATACCTAATAAAAAGGGTGAAGCACTTGGCATTAACTGCACCAAATACGAAAGACAGACAAATATTTAACAGTATTTGTAGTTGTAAACAAAATCATTTAAGCTTTAAAGCAGTAATAAACGGATGTTGAAACTGGCATTTTTAACCAGTCAGAAACAGAAAGAATAATAAAAAGGTATTTTAAAATATTGAATTGACTTAAAAAAAAATATAGACCGGTATCCCGTAAGCTTTTTTTGATGGTATATAACAAGCTTAAATTTTGTGAGTGACTTCGTTTCGACGAGTCGCCCAAATTCTGACTGCAGCAATATTGGATCGTGATAGGACTGCTTTCGAGAAACCTCCAAACATGCCGATTTTTCAGGTGTTGCAAAATTTATAACAGGTTGATTTTAACATATTTTGTTAATATTTTTATAAAAATAAAAAAATTATTTGTCCTACAAAAATTAAAGGGTTTTCCAATAAGAGGTGTTATTTTAATATTTAAAGAAAAATGCCATTTTTTAAGATAAATGATTGGATATTTATTACATTATAAAGAGGAAGGTATGCCGTTAATAATGGAAAATAACATCAGCCAAATAACCACCATGAGCACGCCTGCAGGATCATGTCCTTTTCATGAAATTTTTCGTAACCAAATCGCAAAGTGGCTGCCCTATGTCCTCGATAGCCTCACGAATTCCATTTTGAGGTTTTGAATCGACGGTTGGCTGTTGGCGTAGACCTTCCCTTTCACGTGGCCTCAAAGGATCACAAGATCTTGGTGGCCAAGATCACCTCTTCGAGAGATAACAGGGTCAGAAACTTTTTCCGTAAAAATCAATGGTTTCGTTGCTTATGTGGCACGTAGCTCCGTCTTGTTGAAAGTAAACGTTGTCTAGATCAATACCATCCAATTCTGGACAACGTTTACTTTCAACAAGACGGCGCTACGTTCCACACAAGCAACGAAACCATTGATTTTTTACAGGAAAAGTTGACTGACCTTGTTATCTCTCGAAGAGGTGACTACAATTGGCCACCAAGATCTTGTGATTAAACACCTTGCAACTTCTTCCTTTGGGGCCACGTGAAAGAGAAGGTCTACGCCAACAGCCCATCGTCGATTCAAGACCTCAAAGATGGAATTCGTGAGGCTACCGAGGACATAGGGCAGTCACTTTGCGATTTGGTTATGTAAAATTTCATGAAAAGGATATGGTCCTGTAGGCGTGCTCGTGGTGGTCATTTGGATGATGTTATTTACCATTATTAACGGCATACCTTCCTTTTTATAATGAAATAAATATCCGATAATTTATCTTAAAAAATGGCATTTTCTTTTGAATATCAAAATAACACCTCTTATTGGAAAACCCTTTATAATAGGTATACCGAGTCCTCCACGTCAAACATGCCGAAAAAACATATATGTATGACGTCATCACTAGCAAGCTAATTTTTTGAATATTGTTAAAAAATAGTTTAAATTATTCACAGTATTTCCTACAAATAGGTTAATAGGATTTTGATAACCTAAATTTGCCAATTTCAGGGGTGCTACTGTACTCATTACTAACAGTGGGACAAAAATGGCGGATGATAGGTAGGTATATTCCATTAAGAAAAAATGAACTCTCCTACAAAAATAGTGATGGACAGAGCTAGTCCTACAAAATTTTTTAAGATTTTTTTTTCTATAAAAGTGGCAGGTAAAGTCAACTTTCATTCCGATTTTACTCATTTTATTTTGAATGAAATAAATCCAAAATTGGTATACCATTTCTTTGGAACATGTAGAAGAGCAAACATGTGCTTTTTTATCATCATCTGTATCTTATTCGTCGTCATCGATTTCACTTTCATTTTGTCTTTCGGCTAATAAAAAAAATATTATTTTAATAAACTTTAGTAAACTATTGTAAAAGTTAATTATATCAAAGAAAATTATTAATCAAGTACCGTCAGTAAATACATTTTCAAAAGATGGGCTTTGGGTCCAAATGCAGTTTTACCATTTTACTTTAATAACCTAAATTTGACTTCAGGATAACTAAAATGGCTTAATTTTTTTAATAAAATTTTAATTAATTTTGATCAAAGAAAACAGTACCGTATTAAAATTATAGAGAAAATGGTTAAATGTTTTCTGACCATTCATTTTTTCAAAAAAATAATATCGTAAAAATTTTAACCAAAGCCTGCAATTTTCAACCTCTTTTACTTGATTTTTCATCACTATCCATCATTTTAATTGTAGGACAAATGTTTTATTGTGATTTAAATTTTATTTCTAAAATAAAAAAGAAAATTTAGCTTGTTAGTAATGAGTACAGTAGCAGCCCTGAAATTGGCATATTTAGGTTGTAGGACTACAAAATCCTATTGACCTACTTGTAGGATAATAGTGTGAATAATTTTTTATAATATTTTTTAAACAATATTCAAAAAATTAGCTTGCTAGTGATGCCGTTATACCTATATGTTTTTTCGGCATGTTTAATGTGGAGGACTCGGTATACCTATTATAGTTTTTGTAGGACAAACACTTTTTCTCTCTTTTCATAAAAATCCTAACAAAATATGTTAAAATCAAACTGTTAGGTATACATTTTGCAACACCTCAAAAATCGGCATGTTTGGAGAAACCTCCAAGGAAGCAGTCCTATCACGGTCCAATGCTACTGCAGTCAGAATTTGGGCGACTCGTCGAAACGAAGCCACTCACAAAGTTTAAGCTTGTTATAAATCATCAAAAAAAGCCCACGGGATCCCAGTCCATTAACTTTAATAAAAAAGAAAAAAAGATACTAAAAAGATTAGTGGCTTACATTTTTTTTTGAGGTCGGTGATAGCGAAGCCATTAAATATAAAACTTAATTAAAATAGAAGTAAACTATCCTCTTTAACACAGAGTGGAGAAGACATTTGACTTAACCCTTAATTTTTTTTTATACAGGGTGTTCAAAAAATGCACGGCCAAATTTCAAAAGGCGATTCTCCAATAAAAATATTAAAAGAAGTTTTTTTTAAATATGGATCTGAAAACACTTAGTTGCTAAGATACAGGGCGTTAAACATTAAAAAAAATAGATATTTTGTAATTATCTTACATGATCTGCAGCTCATTTTTTTTTAATTTGTCAGTTTTATTTTTGGTAATAAGAGCCCAATTAGGGCTTTATTAAATTAAAATTATTAAGTCCACTGGCGTTTCAGGGGACACCTATCGAAAATAATTGTAAAAAAAATATACGTCACTGACTTTTTTACATTTTTTTTTATTTTTTAGATTAAACAACTAAAAAAACGACTTTTTTGTCTTTTGATATTTTTCCTTGCTTCGTTTTCAAGAAAAAAAACCTTTTAAGGTTTTATTTAAATAAAAAATAATAATTAACGTCTTTCCGAGATAATATTATTGCCATTTTTAAAGGCATCTATTTCTAGTGGATTTTGTCAGTATATTGTCCCAAATTGGTGGGGAATGTATGGGAATCTTGGAAACCACGATAGATAGAAATGCATAGAAACATGCATTTTCGAAAATCGGCCATATTTTTTTTTATAAGTGAAAATTTTTAAAATCTGTAAAAACTTTTTGAAAGCAATTTTTTTTTGTAGAATCTGACCGAGAAGTCAATTTTTATTTTCTACGTTTCGTCTTTTTAGAATCATCATCAACTTTATTTTTTCCTATGGACGCCATATTGGATTTTTACGAAGCCAAATAGTGCTCTTTACTCTTATTTTAAGAATGTATAACATGTTATAATTTAAGAGTTTATAACCTTATTTATTTTAAAAAACAAATATTTTCTCAGTTGGCCTTGATTCCGGCGAACGTATTTTTTCTTTGTAAACAATAAAATATTAGTAATTAGCAAAATAGATGAGCTGAACGGCTATTTTACAGAAATGGGTTCGCGAACATAGTTATAACGTTAATTCCGTGTTACAACAAAATTTAATGGCGCCCATATGAAAAAGTAAAGTTGATGAATCATCATCAACTTTACTTTTTTATATGGGCGCCATATTGGATTTTTTCGCAGCCAAATAGTGCTTTTTATTCTTATTTTAACAATGTATAACATGTTATAGTTTAGGAGTTTATAACCTCATCCACTTCTAAAAACAAATATTTTCTCAGTTGACCTTGATTCCGGCAAACGTCATCTAGCGTCATTATCAAGTTAGCTCGGGTACGTTATTAAAATTTTTTCAACTGTGTAAAATGGTTAATTATTTAAAGAAAAACTTGATATTTTGCAACGTTATTTTCAAAGCAATAGAAATGTTAATATAGCTGCGCAAACGTATTTCGACAATTTTCCTGAAAGGCAACATCCTAAACTAACATACTTTCAAAAACTGGTTACAAATTTGCTTAAACTAGGAAGTTTTAAAAAACCACGACCTAAGAAGTACGTTGAAGAAAATCGACAACGAGATGCTGCAGTTAACCAACATTTTAAAGAAAATCCAACATCTTCAGCCAGGGATGTTGATAGAGAATTCCACATACCTAAGTTAACCATTCATAGGGTAGTTAGGACTATTTAAAAAAATATGGTTAATATGTTGAGAAATATGGATAACATTTTGAATTTTAGGTCGTTATTTTACATCTTCATTTTAGTAGGAATATTAGTTTAGCCACTTTTCATTGTTTTTGTTTTTACTTGTTTCAATTAACTTGTTACGTGTAGTTTTGTTGTAACACGGTATTAACGTTATAGCTATGTTCGCGAAACCCATTTCTGTATCTGTTCAGCTTATCTATTTTGCCAATTACTAATATTTTATTGTTTACAAAAAAATGACGTTCGCCGGAATCAAGGCCAACTGAGAAAATATTTGTTTTTTGAAATAAATGAGGTTATAAACTCTTAAATTATAACATGTTACATTGTTAAAATCAGAATAAAAAGCACTATTTGGCTGCGTAAAAACCAATATGGCGTCCATATGAAATAAAGTTGATGATGTTCTAAAACCTGAAACGAGGAAAATAAAATTGACTACTCGGTTATATTCTACAAAAAGTTGCTTTAAGAAGTTTTTACAGATTTGAAAAATTTTCACTTATAAAAAAAATAGGGCCGATTTTCGAAAACGTATGTTTCAGGTTTTTCAAAATTTATCAAAAACCTGGATAGATAAAACCATGTAGTAAACGGGATTCGCTAACTAATATAATTGTCCAAAACTTTTCCCATTTTAACCGATTTTCTATCTATCGTGGTTTCTAAGATTCCCATACATTCCCCACCAATTTGGGACACACTGTATAATGCACAAGGGAAATACCATAAAAAGTCCTATTTATATTCAATCCATAAGTTAGAGTGTAAAGATTGTAAAGCTCGTTTCCTGGAATACAAATTCTATAATATCAATGCTTTTTGATGTTTTTCCCAACGCGCCGCGTTTCAAACGCCTGGTTGTAGATTTATTCCGAAAATGAAAAGCATATTTTTTAATGGTAAATACACATTTAAAAGCTATTTAACCATTGAGATTTTTATGCTTACATAACTTTGTGCCTTAAATATACATTTATGTTCTAAAGAATTTTCATTTTCATTTTATACTTTGTGATATACCATATTTTCTTTTAAAGCGTTTTTATTTAAAATTATTATGGTTTTCTCTATGCCAAATAAGCAATTTTATATTTAGATAAATTATAAAATGTGACGATGTGTTATAGATTTACATTACTTTAAGGTAAATTACCAAGGTTTTACACTTTAATTATTTAACCTAATATTATCATGCCCTTAAGATTTAAATTTTATTATCTATTATTAGTAACATAAATATTTACCATGGTAATACATCATAAATAGCTGTGCCAAAGTAAAATTCATTTCAATTTCTATTTAAATTTTCAAGCCTAAATTCCAGATATGACAATAAGTTCTCCTTTATCATGATATTATTTTGATGAAAATTTTAAAATCTAATTTTGTAGAAAATAAGATATAACTTTTAGTATATACAACCATTATTATATTAAATAAAAACCCTCCAAAATGAATAATTGTATATCAAAAAGTATAAAATAAAAATGGAAAAGAACAATAGTCCAGTAAATGAAGGGACAAAGCTGTGAATAAATCTGTACAGTTTTACCTTAAGGCGCAATTCTTAGGTCTTCGGGAATGCTTTCAAGCGAAAAAAAGTTTATTAACATTAAGAAGTGAAAAAGGGCTGAAAATGGCCCCTCAAGGCCCGAAAAATGGGTTTTCCGCTAATATCTACTAAAGTATGCAAATTAGAGAATTTTTGTTAAAAAAAATGAAGATCACCTTGTAATCTACAAAAATGGTCCCTATACATTTTTTTCCAAAAATTGATAGTTTTTGTGATAACGGGACCCAAAAGTCCTCTCATTTCATACCGCTAGAATGCCGCTATCTTCATGAATTCACTTATAATTGGACGAACGAATTGTTCCATTACTTGGGCAATAATGTACATTTTTTAATCATTCAAAGTTTATCGGAATGAGCATCCCCGTACCTATCATTGCATATGAGTTTGAGGCAGTCAAAGTTTTTTTTCACAATATTTTGAGAGTATCTCATTAATTTATTGATATTTCCTAAAAAAATGGTTTGTTATTAACATTTCTTTTTTATAATGACACCTTAGCAAGTGTTTTCCCAGATATTTGCGTTAAACCACTTTTTGGGGCTTTGAAAAAATTTTTTGCCCATCGCAAGCTTGATAAAACTTACTCATTAAATTATGGAAGATGGAATTTTAGCTTTTGGAAAACTGTGTGCAAAAAATGAACCATTTTTTGTAGATTTCGAGGTGATCTTCACTTTTTGTTAAAACAAAAATTCTCTGATTCGCATATTTTGGCAGATATTCGAGAAAACTCATTTTTGGACTTTGGGGGACCATTTTCTCGCTTGAAAGTATCCGCGAAGACCAAAAAATTGCGCGAAAAAAAAAACTGTACAGATTTATTTACAGCTTTGGGTACTTTCAGGTCTTCAGTTACTGGACTACAACCATAAACTAAGTCTGACCAACCCATAAACTTTTAGGGATGCATTCTTAGTGTACTGTGCTTGTGCCTGTAATTTAAAACAGAACTACCGAAAAGGTAGAGAGAAACTATTAAGAAAAACATATTTTTTGGCACTGCGGACCACTCTTATACATTAAAATATTTATTATCCACCCACTCGTACAAATTCTAGACAATGTCACTGTTAATAAGACATTTCACGCAATTACGAAATTTAGAACTTTTATACCTACCCAAGTTATTAATATATATTATTATGATCTTGCACATCTAGCCGCGTTATAAAATTTTACACTTATTAGTAGTCTTATCTCCTTCGCATATAAATGTTACCCCCTTACGAACCATGATTATTAATTAACTATCGACAATTTTAAAGTTTTATCTTGTCTAAGGGTCTAATTTTCTTAATGAAAAAACATTTATTTTTGTACGCGTTTTATTCATTCATTTATAAAAATCAAATGGTAGATTTTGCTAAACCCAAAAGTGCTACAGGTACACTGGGCATAATACCCAACCACACCTGTGGCCAGATTTTTGAGCTTAAACGATCATGTATGTACATGGGCGTATTTAAAGGGGAGGTCAGGTGGGGCAATCCCGCCTCCCAAAAAATCTTATCCAGTTTAATTCCTTTAAAACACAGCCATGTTCGCTATGGTGAAAAAATTCGGCCAATGTTTATCCGTTACTTATAAGGGGCCCAAGTTCTGCAGAACAAAGAATCGTTTAATCTTTTGGGTATTACTTTTGAGAATAACTTTAACTGGCACAAACACATTACATCCATAGCTCAGCAGCGTCAAAGCAGCTGGATTCTTTTCGACCCAGAAAGTATTTCTCTCCTTCTAATCTGTATACTCTGTATGTATCCGATCAGACCACTTTAGAATATTGTTCTCAGTCTGGGGAATGGCGCTCCTACAACACTTAGCATTCTTGACTCCATTCAGCGAAGAGCTATTAGTCTTATCAATGATCCTGCAATTACAGAAAAGCTTTTTTTCTTGCCCACCGACGAGCTGTAGTTCTCTCGAAGAGTTGGCCAGTATAATACCTCCTTTGTCAGCTCCCAACAGACAAACACGTAGTGCCAGTTTTATGCATCCTTTAACAGTTCAACTTGAAGCTTCCCACTTTGTTCATTCTCTCATCCCTAGAGGCCAGATTATGGAACCAGCTACCCGCAGAAGATTTTCCTTTTCCCCAAATCTCCAAATATTTAAAGTCTCGTGTGAATAAACTCCCTATTAAAACTTCAGACACCCACGGTATGTTAGTATTTAAGCCTTAGCCTTCGTGGACAGTCTTAAGAAAAAAAGAACTAAAAATCAGCTTAACGATTTAAACTCGGTCACTCCAGATCCTGGTCCTAAAGGCTACCAAGGTCAGCATTCATGCTGCCCCCTATACCCAGGTCTGGATACGCCCATGTGTATGTATACGACCGCCTTAGAATGGTAGCAAAGCCAAAACTATATTCTGGATCACCGGCACCGCACTGCCCGAAAAGGTTTACGTGGCAACGTTGCAAAGAGCTCTGTTCTTTCTGCTTTTGATCGCCTGGTTTAAAAAAACCCCTTTAAAAAAACAGTTATAAATATTACTTGTTTTTTTTTTTTTTTTAAATTAATGATTTATTGCTATAAATAATAAAACTGAATACTGCCAAGAAAGCTGGAAATATATCTGTTGATCAATGGTTAATTAACGAAAGGAAATCGTAGAACTTACTCATAAAAAAGAATTAAATCTAAAGCTAGCGGCTTGGTTAACCGATAGACTTAACAAGTTTTTTAAAAATCTTGTTGAGTAATCGTAAAAAAAATTCCGTTCCTGGGCTATGAAGCCGGGGGGGGTTTTTTTGACCCCTATGAAACCACAGCTAAAAAAAAAAAAAAACAAAAATCCCAAAAATCAAACTACCTATTTACGTGTTAATGGTAAGTCTACCCCCGTTATCAAAATCAAATTATTTATAATACATAACTTATAACTTATATAAATTTAAGTAGTTATTAAAAACGAAAATAATTGTTTAAATTTTTTGGGTGGTTTTTCTTTTTCTTTTTCAGGCGATCTGCGAGTTCATAGGGGTCAATAGGGCTGACCACACGTAGTCTCTATACTTCAGGGCCAGGACCGACGCGGTCCCATTTTTTCTGGCTAGTACCCAGCAATAATTTTTTAAAACATTAATCCGCCGCATCAAAATAAAACATATCGAAATCTTGTATTATTATTTCTACACGGTGGATTATTAAATAAAGTAAGTCATTGGAAAGAATTTCGGCTTTTATAATATTAGTCGCATTCAAACGGACAGGATCAATAAAAGCGATCGTTTTTCTTGTTTAACATTATCGACTTGTATGCTAAAGTTGGTGTCAAATGATCGGAAAGCAGTTGTTTCGTTTTATATGAAAATATACATATTCGTTTCATACGGGTCCACCAATTTTTAGTAAAAGAACAAATTCGAAAATACCGACTTTGTCCAAGACGTTTTTTAATAGACTGCGGCCGGATGATCGCGTTGTTAAATTTAGCAATTGTTAAAAGTTAACAACGGTTTTGAAAAGTTTAACAAAACATCATTGTCAGTGTTATTCAATAATTTTATGGGGAACCTGTCAAAATTGACATTTTTGAAACATTCTAAACCGTTGTTCTTAGCAATGTTAAAAAAAACGGGTTTGAATGTTTAACAAAATGTCAGTTTTGACAGGTTGCCTACTAAAAATCGTTAAATAACACTGACAATGACGTCTTGTTAAACATTCTAAACCGTCGTTAACTTTTAACAATTGCTAAGAATTTTAAATTTAACACCGCGATCATCACTCGGCTAATAATGTGCTAGTTTCCGTTTTTTAAGTTAAAAAGTAAATGGTTTTTAAAATTATAATTTAATTTAAATAAAATTAGGCTACTGTATTTTAACGAATTTCCTCTGTTGTGTTGGTTTTGTTTTTGATATTTGGTTGATTACTGCATTTTTTTACCTTTGCAAATTTTTCGGTCGATTTGCATTGTAAATTTTACCACTCATTTTTTTCGTATGCATGCTGACAAAAACAGGAGTTTTAGCATAAACCAGGGCATAACCTGTATTATACTTACATAACTAAAACATAATTAGTTTGCTTGCAAGTTATTAGTTCTAATTATATTTTGAGATTAAACTTCAATAAATATTTAAATTTTTAAATAACACTACCTATGTTAATCAAAACGTCGTAATGTTCTTTTTAGAATCCATATTCAAATAAATTAATATAATGGATACACTGATTTTCTAGATAATTTTCAATTGTCTAATACAGGTAGTTAGCATTAAAAATGCCAAGTGTAATCTTGGCAAAACGACTGCAAAAGTCTACTTTCCATTATTTTTAAAAAAACCCTTTGAAAATAATAAAAAGATCAAAACACGTGTCCAATAATAAATAAAAAACTATTTGAAACAAAGAGCCTAGTATTTTTCTTTCAGCAAAAATAGTAATAATATATTTAGTAATGCACATCTCCTCGAGTTTTATATTTTTATTTAACTAAGGCATATAATGAACACTTGCAATTTCTGTACTAAATTGTTTTACCACTTTTCTTGCAAATCTATGTAATATGGGGTCCGGCAAAATGTATTACCTATTTTGTTTCTTTAATATAAAAAAAATGTATCGAGTATTCACTATGGCGATATTTTTTTTTGGGAAAAAAGTAGGTTTTGGGAGAGTTTATTAAAATTGTTGACAGTTGTCAAAATGCCGCGTTGGTTAACAGAACATCGCATTTTTTGTGTCAAAAAATTTATTGAATATAATTCCATTATAGCCGTTAAAAAGGACGTCAATTTAATGACCGACAGTGTCCGCAGGGAAGACCATTACAGTTTGGATTCGTAAATGGAGGACAGGAGGATCCGTTTTAGACAAGAAGTCAAGGGGGCGGCCAAGATCTGCCTGCAATGCACTGAACGAAGACAGAGTTAGAAATGCAATTATCGCTAGTCCCAAAAATATGTTGTTAAACATGCTACTGTTTTAAATTTATCTGGGGAAGTACACGAAGAATTTTAAAAAAAATTTAAATTTTCACCCATACAAGATCGCAACTGTTCAAGAAAAAAAAACAAATATTGCCAATGAAATCCACGCTATTTCTAGGCAAGTTCTTCAAAATGTAATGAGAAAATTTATGAACCAGTTAGAAGAATGTATTGAAGAGGGTGGCGGTCATTTCCCACACCATATTCAAAGCATAATAAACTCCCATCTTTCTTGTTTAAGAATACATGTTCCTTTTTTTTGTTTTTAAAGTTAATAAATTTTTATAAGCAATTTAAAATGGGTTGTTCATTTTGCCGGGCCCTGTATATACAAATGTTAAAGTAACATGTCATACTTTGCTTTTTTTTTGCACAGTACACAAATTTGTTAATGCCACAAAATAATTTATTTAAAAACACCAATACGTAGGTCTCACCCAAAATTTCTGCAAACTATAAGAAATACAACTTATTTGTTCGAAAAAAAATTTAAATTTTTGTTTTAATTAAGTTAAATATTTTTCTTTTTAAATTAAAACATTTATTTATTCAATAAAATCAATTAGTAAAACAAGAATGCCATTGTTCCCGGGTCACTTTCGAAACCAGTTTTTAAACGTAGAAACAGCTTCATTTTTTTTAAAAAAAGCAGACCACGCATTTTTTTCTTTTAGTTTTGGGAACAAAAAAAAGTCAAGTGGTGATAGGGCAAAGCTGTAAGGTGGACGTTTCTAAAATTTTACCTTCGACTGTCCAAAAAACGATTTGTTTGCAGCGCCGTATGGAATGAAGCATGTGGCGTTTTGGACGCACTAACTGAACTTTTTCCAGAACTTGAGGCAAAAAAACTGTAGTGTAACAAAAAGCATTAACTGTTTGTTGATTTTTTAATGAAACCAATGACTCTCTTTTTCCAAAAAAAACGGAATCATGCTTTTCCCAACACTGCGGAACACTAGTGATTGTAGGCAGCATTTGATCTAAAATTGTCGTATTTTATTAGAATTTCTGGGCACTATTTGACGCGCTGTGTTTTTTAAGCTTCGTGTAAATTATGGGAAACCCATTAACAACAAACTTTTTCAACTTCAAGATGATGGTGCAAGATCTTTCCGATTGCAGTCATTCCACTCCCCAAAGTAGCCCGATTAATTTGATATGTTACACGACAGTCTTCTTTTATCATTTGTCGTCGAACAGTGGCTATGTTTTCTTTAGTGATAGCAGAAATGGGCCGCCCCTAATAGAATTCGTTACTCAAAGGAATTCGTTTAAACTTAAATTCGTTGAATCAGTTGTACACACTTTTCGAACTCGGGGGGTTCATCACCAAAAGCAGCCCAGTCTTTCAGTGCAATGCTTTGGGCCCAAAACTATTAAAATCATAAAAAAATTATAACGAAAAATTTCTGCGTCTAAGATACATTTCAACGCTAACAGATAAATTCTAAAAATTCCCGGGAAAAATTTAAAGATGACAGTTATGGATTTTTCAAGACTTAATAGAATGTAGATTTTGTTTTCAGCCTACTTCGTGTCATAAGTGCTTTAAACATATTAGTTTGCAAAAATTTTTTGTATAATCTAGGTATAAATAAGCCGTTGCTTAAATGAAAATTAAAAGTTACCGTTAAAAGTAAGACAATTTTTGATTGCGAATTCTACAATTTAAAATCAAATGTTGACTAGCACCTGTCGCTTTTCACATCGTATCTCCCCAATCTGCATCAAATTTATCGGAAATTTTAAAAAACTCGTGTTTTCAAATAAAAAAATTGCCACTGGCGTAGCGTTTTAATATGTTTCTTGGCATAAAACAACATTTATTTTACCTAACCGCCTTTTTGGGTATACATACACACAATAATTAATTTAAAAAAACCCAAATTTTTACTAGTAATTTTAATAATGGTTTAAGAAATTTGATGTTTTTTTAAAAAATATTTATTAAAAATAACGGGTTTAAAAAAAAATATACCGTAAAAAAAAATATTAATAAAAAAAACAGAATAATTCTGAAAATAGTGAACCATCGTATATTTAACCTTTTTTTTAAATAGAATAAAATTTAAAAATACAAATTTAA
>JAHBCN010006140.1:50712-84805 GCA_019359885.1 Listronotus oregonensis | reverse complement strand
TTTTGGAGATTGGGAGGAGAAGGAAAACTTCTGCGGGCAGCAGGTTCCATAGTCTTGACACTCTAGAGATGAAGGAACGAAGAAAGCGGGAAGTTCGGGGCCTCTCCAACTGAACTGTAAAAGGATGCATAAAAGTTGCACTACGTGTTGCTCTGTTGGGAGCCGCCAGAGAAGGATTTATACTGGCCAACTCCTCTGAGCAGAAGCCGTGAAAATACCTATAGAAGAGCGACAGATCCCCTACAGCTCGACGGTGGGCAAGAAGAGGAAGCCTTTCTGTGAGCGTTGGATCATTAATAAGACGAACGGCTCTTCTTTGAATGGAGTCCAGAATGCTAAGTGTTGTAGGGGACGCCATTCCCCAGACATGAGAACAATATTTTTTTCCATATTGTAGACCTGAAGAAGAAAATAAATATTTTCGAAAGCTCGTTAAACTAAGAAGTGTTTCACTTTAATTAGCCCTTTCCTGGACCGATACCCAAGAAATTTATTACCTTTGTTGTTTAACTGGTAGGCCAAGACTTCCCTCCTCCTTATTTTATATATATATATATATATATATATATATATATATATATATATATATATATATATATATATATATATATATATATATATAATATATAAGGGTGTCCCAGAAGTAATGGGACACAGAGCAGCAGCAGATTCCTTAGGTCGAAATAATGCAATTAGCGTAAACTTGCCTTATCCCAAAGTTGAAAATAACAAAGATACAGGGTGTCAAACTTTTAATTGTGTTTTCGTTTTTTCTTAATAATTTCTTTACTAAATGACATAGCAAGAAATTCAAATTTATCCATACTTTTGATGTTGCTGGTAGAGGGCGCCAGCTACTGCCTACCCCATTTGTTTTGGATAGCATAACTCTTTTTAAGCTTAGTATATCAACCTGTTTATTGAAAAAGAAGTTACTATAATACCCCCTGCATCAAAAATGTATACCTCATTTAAGTCTTTGGGAGCAAATGTTTTCAAGATAAATGCATTTTAGAGGACTCCACAATTTTTCTATGGAAAATGGTTTTTGGCCAATTGTTTTCAAACTTTTCAAAGTAATAGTTTTCAACACGCTGATCAAAAGTCCTTACGGACACAAAACCCAAACACCCCTCTAACCCCCCAAAATCACCCTCAAAATTCCACAAATCTCTAGTGACTTTTGGGGCTGATTTTGGGGGGGTTAGAGGGGTTTTTGGGTTTTGTGCCCAATAAGACTTTTGATCAGCGTATTGAAAACTATTACTTTGCAAAATTTGAAAATAATTGGCCGAAAACCATTTTCCATAAGCAAATTGCGGGGTCATGACGTAAACATTTTTGATGCAGGGGGTATTATAGTAACTTCTTTTTCAATAAATAGGTTGATATACTAAGCTTAAAAAAAGTTATGCCATCCAAAACAATTGGGGCAGGCCGTAGCTGGCGCCCTCTATAACATCAAAAGTATGGATGAATTTTAATTTCTCGCTTCACAAAACCCCTAAATCCCCAATTTTGTACCGCAATGTCATTTAGTTAAGAAATTATTACGAAAAAACGAAAACAAAATTAAAACTTTGACACCCTGCATCTTTGTTATTTTCAACTTTGGGATAAGGCAAGTTAACGTTAATTGCATTATTTTGACCTAAGAAACCTGCTGCTGCTCTGTGTCCCATTACTTTGGGACACCCTTATATATATATATATATATATATATATATATATATATATATATATATATATATATATATATATATATATATATATATATATATATATATATATAAATATGGGTGTCCTAATAAGGTCGTCCTACGGTGATATCTCAAAAACCCTTCATCGCATAGCTTTCGGAAAAAAAAACCACAACTAATTCCACCGCTGGGCCTAATATTTCATATTAACTTATGTCGTTGATAGTTTTTTCACAAACTATGTAAAATAAAGAAACTTTTTTCTTTTCAGCGTTTTTCCCTAACCACAACTAACCACAACTAACCTGTCAAATATAGGCGAATATATATTTAAAAAAAAAAACTTTTTTTTTTGGCTTAACCGATTTTGATAAACAAGTTCCTGTTTAAAAGTGCTTTTACCAGGGCTTAAGTTAAAATATTGGTATAAATAATTTATTTTTTGTTTTATCCCTAGAGTCTGATTTGTGTCAAAGTTATAAATTTTGTCATTTTTTTCGAAAAAATTTAAAAGCAATGGTTTTATTACTATAAGCCCATTAAAAAGAGTTTAAGAAAGTCAAGAAACTGGTGAAAACCGCAATCCGATATCTTAATTAATTCTCGACTTACTACCGAAAAACTGCAGTTGTCAGATAAACAACGCGGCGTTTTTATCGGGAATGCCATGACAACAAAAACCATTTGTTTTTCTACGAATATTAAATACTATCAATAAAAAAAACCTTTTTTTTGGCTTAACCGATTTTGATAAACTAGGTCCTGTTTAAAAGGGCTTAAGTTAAAATATTGGTATAAATAATTTATTTTTTGTTTTTTCCCTAGAGTCTGATTTGTGTCAAAGTTATAAATGTTGTCATTTTTTTCGAAAAAATTTAAAAGCAATGGTATTATTACTATAAGACCATTAAAAAGAGCATAAAAAAGTAAAGAAACTGGTGAAAAGCACATTTTGATATTTTAATTAATTCTCGACTTATTGCCGAAAAACTGCATTACTCGTATCCTTTCCTATTTTAACATGTCAGATAAACAACGCGGCGTTTTTATCGAGGACGTCAAAAATCACAAAAAACAAGGACGTCTAAAATGACAAGTGCATTGTTTGTCAAACCTAATCATTTTAAATTTAGTTCTTGTTTATCGCAGTTCATTGTTATTATTATTAGTAGTAGTATTGTTAATCGTTATTAAGTAATTTTAAATTCTGTCTTATTCTACCACCGAGGCATACACTCGCCGTTTATTTTGAAAATTTTCAAAATACCTCTATTGCCGCAAGACAATATGCTATAAGATATTTGGAAAGACGGCATTTTTATAAAAAAGTGTTAAGACGTTTTACAATTCGTTTAGGAGAAACTGGAAATGTGTATCCTATTCTAGCACAATGAAGATACAATTAGCCAGTGCCCGTAGATAATAATAAATCAACTATTATTAACCATGAGCCGTGTAATTATGAATGCTTTTTTTTTTATCTTGGGACAGTCCACGAAGGCTGATGCCTAAGTACTAACGTACCGTGGGTGTCTTCAGTGTGGTAAGAGGGAGTTTGTTCACACGGGACTTAAATTTTTGGAGATTGGGAGGAGAAGGAAAAACTTCTGCGGGCAGCAGGTTCCATAGTCTTGACACTCTAGGGATGAAGGAACGAAGAAAGCGGGAAGTTCGGGGCCTCTCCAACTGAACTGTAAAAGGATGCATAAAAGTTGCACTACGTGTTGCTCTGTTGGGAGCCGCCAGAGAAGGATTTATACTGGCCAACTCCTCTGAGCAGAAGCCGTGAAAATACCTATAGAAGAGCGACAGATCCCCTACAGCTCGACGGTGGGCAAGAAGAGGAAGCCTTTCTGTGAGCGTTGGATCATTAATAAGACGAACGGCTCTTCTTTGAATGGAGTCCAGAATGCTAAGTGTTGTAGGGGACGCCATTCCCCAGACATGAGAACAATATTCTAAAGAGGGTCTGATTTGGGATACATACAGAGTGTACAAATTGGAAGAAGAGAAATATTTTCTGGCTCGGAAGAGAAATCCAATCTTTTTTGAAGCTGCCGAAGCTATGGATAAAATGTGTTTGTGCCAGTTGAGGTTATTCTCAAAAGTAACGCCGACAAGATTAAACGACTCTTTGTTCTGCAGGACTTGGCCGCTCATATGTAAGGGATGAGCATTGGCAGACTTCTTTCGCGATAGCGAACATGATTGTGTTTTTGAGGCATTAAACTGAACAATATTTTTTGCGCCCCAATCTAAGATAAGTTTGAGGTCTTGTGAAAGAGATATCTGCATTGACCTGCGCTTGTTTTCCAAATCAGAATTACATGGTGACTTAAGAAATTGAATACTAGAGTGGAGGGTACTATCGTCAGCAAAACTATGAATGGGATTGATTGTGGAAGAGAAAAGATCGTTAATGTGTAGAAGAAACATCGTGGGTGCCAGCACTGAGCCCTGGGGCACCCCAGCATTAATTTGGTAGAAGCTGGAAGAATGACCATCTACAGTAACTGATATACGTCGATTAGAAAGGAAACTGGAAAGCCAAGAGCAAAGCTTAGGTGGAAGACCGTAAGAAGGAAGTTTGTTAAGAAGTCCATCATGCCAGATCTGATAGAAAGCTTTGTATATGTCAAGAGCAACGATCTGGGATTCACCAAGAAACTCAAGGGACTTGTTCCAGCTGTGTAAGACAAAGGAAAGAAGATCAGCTGTGGATCTACTGTGACGGAATCCATACTGTCTATCATGTAAGATCTTATGTTTTTCCAGATACTTTAAGATTTGGGAATTAATGAGTTTTTCCATTACTTTGCAAACAACAGAAAGAAGAGATATAGGTCTATAGTTAGAAGGGAGAGTTTTGGATCCTTTTTTGGGGACAGGTTGCACACGTGCAGCTTTCCAACTCAACGGGAAAATGCCCGGGCCGTAAGAGGCGAGTTAGGATGGGTGCAAGCTCGGGAGCACATTTTTTGCTGGTATGCCATCCAGCCCAGACGATTTTTTAGTATTATGAGAAAAAAGAATACGCTTGATCTGTTTGACTAAATTATATCGGAAATTTTATAAGAAACAGGGACAACTATTGGAAGAGGAAGATTAATAGGAGGATCAAGCGTAGAATTGGTAGCAAATTGTTTGACAAATAGTTCGACTTTTCTTTTGGCGGTAGAGACAATTTCATCTTCAGAGATTAGGGGTGGAAAAGAATTTGTGCATAAGTTTTGACTAATATTTTTGGCAAAGGACCAGAAAGCTTTACTGCCATTTGAGCAAGAGAGAACCTTATCTTTTATCCGATTGTTAAAACGGTCTTTTGCTTCTGAGATGGTCTGATTATACTGATTTCTTGCTTCGATGCTAGCCTGTCGATTTTTAGGGTTTTGGAGAAACTTTTTGTAGACTTGAATTTTTAAAAGTATGGCTTTGTCACAGGATTTAGAAAACCACGGTTTGTGATTTGAAGTTATGGAGTTCTTTTAGTGTGGGGAATATAGGTATCAATGCCTAGTTGAATTGTTTCGGTAATTTGTTTACATATTTTGGAAGGATCGTAAGTAGAAAAGCAGGTAGGATCCCAAGGGTAGCTGGAAAAGAAATCTCTCAGACCATCCCAGTCGGCCGAGTTGTTGCCAGACGGTTCGTGGCGGCATGCGTTCAGTTGCCTCAAAATGTGTGAAGTACGATACGGTGACCAAGCCATGGTCAGGGCGACCAAGGGGAGCAGTTACTGATGCTTGATAGAGTTCGGGGGTGGAAGTAAGAAAGAGATTTAGGGGGTTAGAATTATGGGTGGAAACCCTAGGAAAGTAGGTAGGTTCCATAATTAGATTGGTGAGCGAGTTGCTGATTGCAAAATTTTCTGCTGCTCTGCCTTGTATATCAGTTTTTGTAGAGCCGAGCCATTCCTTATTATGAACATTAAAATCCCCGAGAACGATTACTTCGGCCAATGGAAACTGGGAAATAATATTGTTGATCTTTATTGAAAGGAAATCAAAAAACTCGTTGTGGGAATTGTCAGACGGGGACCTGTATATACAGCAGATGAATTTGGTAGAAGATCTGAAAGTAAGTTTAAGCGAAAGAATATCAGGCCCACCGATTCGAGGTTAGAAACCCTAGCACAAGCCAGGTCGCTGCGAACGTGGCACCAACGCCGCCATTGGGTCAGATAAAATGAGTTCATAACCTGGGAAAAGGAGGTGGTTGGTTGCTGTTTGAAACTTATTCGGTTTCGTAAGAAATAGTGTGGGTTTGGAGGATTGAAAATAATGGTGGGTCAAGTTTACGTTGAGTTCCAATATATTTATAATTATATTATTGAAATATATATATTATAAAATATATATATATATATATACTATTATATATATATATATATATATATATATATATATATATATATATATAATATATATATATATATATATAAAATATATATATATATATATATATATATATATATATATATATATATATATATATATATATATATATATATATATATATATATATATATATATATATATATATATATATATATATATATATATATATATATATATATATATATATATATATATATATATATATATATATATATATATATATATATATATATATATATATATATATATATATACCGGTACAACGAAATCACTACCCACCCTTCATCTGAATAAAAACATATGGCTTTCAAATTTTAAAATGACATATTATATTATAAGATGCCGATTTTGGATATTATAAGATGTGCCTATCACTTCCGGTTTAACCGGAAACGACATCAACTTTGAATTTTTTAATGGAACACCCTGTATATTTTTTTATTTTTGGTTTCTACGGATCATTCCTGATATAAAATCTAAATTATATCACATACCTATTTCTGCTAGTTTTTAAGAAAATGGCGATCAAAGATATCCAAACTACCGCACATTATGCAGTTTTATTGCAAAAATGGGAAAACAAATAAATGATAAAAAAAATTATTATGTTTAATTTAATTTTTTTTGAAGACTCTATCTGTGAAGGTCATAATAAAACTACTTCCGGCTTTACCGGAGGCTGCAAAATTGACTTTCTTAATGTTACTTTAAAAATTAGAACACTCTGTATATTTTTAAAATTTGAGTCTACGGTCATTTCTAATATAAAATCTGTATAATATCCTATACCTATCTTTGTTAGTTTTAAAATGGATTGATTGTCCAAACGACCGCACATTATACAGTTATAGGGGAAAACAAATAAATGTTAGAAAATTAATAAGCCTAAAATTATTTAGGCCGTCTCTTTGACAATTTTGTTATTTTAATATTAGTTTTTATTTAGGTGTTAATTAAAAATAATTTAAATTAAATTAAAAAATAATAAATGTTTTAACGTTTATTGTTTGCCTATAACTGCATAATATGGGTCGTTTGGAATCTTCAATGCCATTTTCTAAAAGTAAGAAAGATAGGTATAGGATATTATACAGATTTTCTATCAGGAATGACCCGTAGAATCCAAATTTTAAAAAATATACAGGGTGTTGCATTTAAATTTTGAAGAACATTATTAGAAAATCCATTTTCGCAGCACTTCCGGTAAAGCCGGAACAAGTTTTATTATGACATCTACTGATAAGTCTTCGAAAAAAATTAAATTAAACATAATATTTTTTATATCATTTTTGTTTTTCCATAAAAGCCATAATATGCGGTGGTTGACATCTTTAATCGCATTTTCTTAAAAACTAGCAGAGATAGGTATAGGACATAATATACATTTTATATCAGAAATGATTCGTAGAATCCAAATTTTAAAAAATATACAGGGTATTCCATTGAAAAAATCAAAGTTGATATCGTTTCCGGTTAAACCGGAAGTGATAGAGACATGTTATAATATCCAGTATCAGCATCTTTTGATATATTATAGCATCCTAAAATTTAAAAGCTATATGTTTTTATTCAAGAAAATAAAAGGCTGGGTAGTGATTTCGTTGTCACCCGGTATATATTCCTACGTAATACTTTACTGAGCCCACGATCCCCATAGAGCTTTACCGAGCCCGGGCTTTAGGAATATAATTGGTCTGTATACAAAGTTTGGGAATATACGATTTATATGGAAAAGAAACGATAAGTGGTAATGTAATATCAAAAATAAAAATTCTAGGTATTTTTGATCCCTTCTTAATACCGAATATCTGAACGGTATCTTCTAGTAGAGCCCATTTGTGTATACTCTACACGACAACGTAACTCTCTGGAGCCCGAGAGGTTTGTCAGATTAAAAAATCATTACCTCTCTCTTCTTTTCATATTGTTAAAAGTAGATGAAAAATGTTATAACATTAAGTAAATTAGTTTTACCGGATTTTCAGTATTTACAAGGCAGTGCCGACACGAACAACATGGTTTCCCATTTATGTATATCTGTCTCTTTGTTGTTCTTTATTTTTGTTGGCAATAGCTGTACGGGAAAGTAGCGAAAAGAGAGATGATTGATATTTTATGTGATATTTAAACATGTTTCTTTTCTTTCTACAATCATAATAAGTCAACGTTATGATTTAGTGGCCGAAGAAGAATCGACCAATCAGCACATTGGAGTGAGGTAGAAACTTTATACTGTGATTCTTCTTTCTCTCACGTTGGTTTAAACTGCCGAACGGTAAGGCTGCCTCTATAGGTATATGCTCAAAGGTTAAAACTTTTAGCACGAGTAACGTTATACCCGTTTGCACCAAAAGTTTTAAGTAATCTTAGGTTTTAAGCATTCCTTAGATCTCTAATATAGCCAATATATCACATTGCTTGTTTGGTCATTTAAAAGATTACCTTGTGCTAAAAGGGTTGCTTAAAATTGTTGGTGTAAACAGCCATTAGATCCACAAGATGTTTGTTAATGCGTACTTTAATATATCCGCTAAAAAGAAATTTTATTGTATTTATGTGAGTACAATCCTACTTACTAAAAAAATTAATTCAATAGCTTTTGATGTTACAACTACTAACTTTGATGTTAGACCAAAGGACTTAATCGTTTAATACTTACTGATACTAAGGATATATACTTAATAACGCCCAAATCCCAGTTTGATTTAACTTCGAAACGCAAGAGTCTCGCGGACTGAGTCTTGTTCTGACTCAAATCTTGCAGGGTCAGTCTTGGTTTTTGTTTTGCTAAAATTGGGCGATATTGGTCTTGGTCTCGACTTTGGGCAGCACTAACGTATTTAAAATTTTTATTTGTAAAAATATGTTATCCCCTAAGTCCCCTACAGAAAATTTAATAAAGACATTTACATTTTGTCCGTAATTGATGCTTAATGTATTAATATTTCCTAAAGGTAAAAGTTTAGGGAAGTTAACATAGGAAATATTTTTTAACCCATTTTGAAGATATGTTTTCAAATAAATTAGTTTCTCTTATATACGAAATACATTGTGTATTGCCAATATGTGATATTTTGTTTGCGCATTTACTTCAGAGTCCCAATTATTTAGTTTTGCTGTCATTTTACAAACAATATTTATCACGTTATAAGAAGATTTAAAAATGTTTTTATCCAGAATTTGACGAAATAAAACAAAATGTGCAGGAAAAAATTTTCAGTTAATTAAAATTATTTTAAAATTAACTATGGATCTTTAGCAAATTAAAAAATAACACAACCCAAAGTAACTGACTCCTAGACTGGATAAAGATCTCGTGATCACGTCAACTGCAACTTCACCAAAAAACCTCAAAAAAAAGGAGCAAAAGTGTTCCAATAACACTAGCTCAAAAAATTATTTATTATCGGTAGTTTTTAAAAAACATTTCCAAATATGGGTAATTTTTTTATTTAAATACAAAACAAAAATTTTGATTTGCCCATGTATGCCAAATATTAAAATAATATTTTTGAAGTTTTGCGTAAAGAAAAATATATGCAATGAATATTTTACAAATAATATTATAACTAAAGTAAATAATAATATCATAACAAATGGCATTGAGCTTTGGGTTTACTTTTTTCCCTTCGACTAGATACTACAGCCCAAAGAGCCATTTGAAACGCTGCATCAATATTCCATTGCTTTTTTGCCGACGTTTCAATAAAACCAGCTGCTCCAATTTCTTTTGCTAATGCTTCACCTTCTTCTGTGGATACTTTTCTTTTGGAGAGAAGGTCAATTTTTGTTGCTAGAAAGTACATAAAAAATGTTTAAAAATATTATGAAAAATATATTTCAATATTTAGGACAAACAACTCCAATAACTATATTGTAGAGATAGATAAGTTTTATAGTTCTTTCTTTATCCACCTAAGTTTTTTATTTATATTCTACAACGTTTTTACCACTTTTGGAAAAAGCTGTATTCACTTTTACTTTACAATTTGTATATACATTAAAGCTTAAGTCAATTATAAACAATAATAATTAATATGTGGTAATATAACAAAAACATACGCTAAAAATGTATATTTGGTCTAGTACTTAAAGAACTGATTTTTTTCCATCGTTTCGCATTAAAAAAGGTGTTTTTGTTTCGGATTTTACATAACTTCTAAAAATAATAAAAACTGAATAGAAAAACACTTTGTTTCAAATTTGTTATATCACAAGCTGAAAGAAAATGTAAAGTAGCTGTAATAGGTTTTAAATTTTAAATAAGTTTTGACATAAAACGTGTTTTGGTATTACTAATTAATTATTATAGTAAGAACCTAAGCATGCACTACATCAGTAAACCTAACGTTTTAAAATCTAATTATGTTTTGTCTTTAAGAAAAATAAAGATATAATGTAATTATTTAAATAAAAATCTTGTTTAGAATATATAAAATTACAATAAATAAAAATTACAGTAACAAATTTTCTTTAAAATAAAAAAGCTTTTTTCTCTTTCCGTACCAAGTTGTCAAACTTTTCCTACATAAATATTGTCAATATGACTTTAAAAAAACTATTTGTAAATATTTTATTATATAGTATTTTTCAAAGGGTTAAAATTATAACAATTTGCTCTAATTTGACAGAGTCTCTTTACTTACAAAATTTTTACTTTATTTTGTTTTCCTATTTTTATTTTACAAAATATCAATATTTTATTAAATTATAATCTTCTATATATCTAGCACTAATTGGCCTAGACGTTTTATCTGTACAGGGTGATTCAAAAGTACTTTGACAAACTTCAGGAGGTGAATCCCCACAATATTCTAATATGAATTATTGTCCAAATAAATATATGTTCGAAAACGCTTTGTTTCCAAGATACGAGTGTTAAAGTTTAATTTTTATTTTCGTTTTTTTTTTTTAATAAGTTTCGAAATATTTCCATAATTAAACGAAAATTGGTATTGGGAGGTTTTTTGAGGTGTCGAATTCGAATCTGATATCAATATTGCATTTACTAGTAGGGGGCGCCACCTATCCCACTTTTTCTTTTTTTGAAGATTCATAACTTTTTTGAGCGCACTTCTAGCACATTTTTCAGTAAAAAAATCGGTATGTGTTATAATAAAATATGCAAGAAATATAAACATTTTATTTTAAGAAATTTTAAATTTGTTATAAAATAAACTAGAAACTAAATTGTTAAAAGTTTCCACCTTCAGCGAAGATCCAGGCATTCAGTCTTCTAGTCATTGAACTCGTAACCGCTCAAAAATTATTGGTGTGTTTCTTTTTGTTTTACAGGCGTCTATTATTCGGTTTCTTAAATCTTTCTCGTTCGCCACTGGAGTTTTATTATAAACTAGTCCCAAAAAATTAAAACTATCGGGTTTAGATCTGGGAACCTTGGTGCCCACGCCTGGTTAGGTTCTTCTACACCCCTACCGATCAATCGATTTAGATAGACAGTGTTAAGGAATTCTTAGGCTACAACCCTAAAATGGGCCGGAGCCCCATCATGCATAAACTACCTGCGGATAAGATTTTCTAATGGTACATTCTGAAGTACATTAAAAATAGAAATTTAGGTCAGAAAAGTTTTTATTCACAAGACGTAGATCTTTAGCAAGAGATCATTTCATAGTAGCTGGCAAGATGACGCCAAGTTCACGGATTCAAGAAAAAACATTGAAGGCAAAAATATGTTTTTATCATTTTTTATTATTTTTTTTTAATAACAAGTGTGGCCTTGTAAATCATTATAATTCCGCCTGTTTCATATATTTTTTATCTATATCACGCCATGACGGGTGAACGGCTGGACGAATTTTTCTAATTCTTTTTTTGTTGTGTTTGTTATTGTCAGAAAAAAGTTCTTATTAAAGAAAAAATTAGGGAAGTTGTGCGGAAAATTAGAAAATTTAAAAAGACTTAACGACCATGCAAGTGAGGCAGTATTTCTACTGTTGCATCCTCTATGAAAAAGGGGCAAAAATATAATCTTCAAGAGAATGTGTGACATCTAACAATGTGAGGACAAACTATTTGCTAAATGATAATTAAAATAAATGGATGGATGGATGGATGAATGGAAAACTAACCAAAACTTGTTCCCCTTCTAGTTAAAAAAGCCAATATATTTAAAATTATCAGTTGCGTTTGTTAATTACTCATGATTAACCATAATAATTGTAAATTGTTATTAAGTTTGCTTATAAATAAATATAACAAGATTATTTCTATTTTTTGAAATTAAAAATGTATAGACATGTGTAAAAATTGTAATATACTGCTAAATTATTATTTGTTAATTTCTGAATGTAAAAAAAACATAACAAACTATTACTTTCTGAACGCGATAGTAATTTTTTTAATGTTGTATTGATTGAAAAAAATATCTAATTATCCATTTACTGCATATGTTTTTTCTCACTTGGATAATGTCACTAAAAATAATTATAATTCCGACTTTGGTCATTTCGGTTACGTAATTAAATCCAATCTGAGAATAATCGCTAATAAAATCGAAACGGTGCATTACAGACCCATGGCTCTAAATATGGTTGAATTTGTCTTTAAAAAGACTACCTAAAAATGTAAGAAAATATAAAGTGTTAAAAAAAAACTTTTTGTCGCCACCCTGTATATAAAACGCAAACAATCTGAAAATATTATAATATTAAAGATACCCTTACTAAAAACAAGTTTTATAAAAAAAAATCTGTATAACTTGTAGATTCCGAGAAAAAATATAGGCCCTTAATTCTGCACAAGAATTAAACGAAGATGACTTTCATCGACGTTGAAAATTTTGTGAGTTAATGACTGAACGGCTAATTAATAATCCAAATTTACTTTATAATTTTTTTTTAGACGAGTGTTCTTTTTATGCGAAGAAAACTCTTCATCGACATAACTGCCGTTATTAGGCTGACGCAAACTCATGTATTTTTCGGGAAGTTCGCACACAAAATCCTGCAAAATTAAATGTCTGAGCTGGAGTGTATGGCGACCGCATCGTTGTTTTTTTTCTACTATGAAATCTCACAGGCCAAATGTACTTGCAACTCTTAGATGGTGCTATTTATTCTGCATTAACTGAAAGTGTAGAACAAAATAACCATTATAAAGCAAATGAGTTAACTTATCAGCGAGATGGAGCTCCTCCACATTTTACCGTAGCTGTTCGTAAGTATTCGTACGAAACATTTCCTGTTAGGTAGATGGGGCAGAGTGCTATTGAGTGGCCTGCGAGGTCACCAGATTTAAATTCGCTAGACTTTTTTTTGTGAGACCATCTTAAAAATAAAATTTACAGTACTTAGCCGACATTCCTAATTGACTTACATTAATGGATTATTGCTGAATGTCAACAAATTACTCCAGTAATTGTTAGGAATGTGCGACATTATTTTGAACAAAATCTTTACTACTGTATGAAAACTGAAGGCCAAAAGTTTGAACACCTGCAGTAATAAGTGAGTTATTTTTAACACATAAAATAAAAAAATTAAACTGTGTGAAACCAGTTTCACTCCAGGGTTTTATTTAAAGGTTACGAATTTAAAATATTGGCAATATTTAAAACAATAACGTAAAAATAATAAAAACATCATAATTTTCGATTTTAAGAAACTTCGGTGTTAAAAGCTATTTTTGGGAAAACTACTGACCCAAATTTAAAAAATTTAAAGACGTTAAAAAGCTAATTGAATGGCCTTTAAATGAGGCATCACTTGACCCCTCATACCTTTAACATTTTAGAGGTGAAGGTCGCCCCTCTTAGGGGGTTAAAGTGAGAGAATCGCAAAATATTCATAAAATGTTTACCCCTCAAACAAAAAATTGACGGGATCAAGCGATTTTTTCAAATGACAGCAACTGCGTCAAATTAACGTGGTTTCTTTTTCATTGGCCCACCAGGTAACGGTGACGAACCACTAAGTGTGTACGGCATGTCTAAAGGGGGTGCCCTCCTATTTGGTGTGCAATTTAATCATTTGATACCAATATGGTTATTCCTTTTGATACTTTATAAAATAAAAAATAAAACCTTTTTGAAACATAAAAGACGTAAAAAATATTTACCTACTAAAATAATGCTTGCTTTTGCTCTACATCTTCTGAGTTCAGGTGCCCAAATAAGAGAGACATTTTCGAATGACGCTCGTTCAGCAATTGAATAACAAAGAATGAAAGCATCTGCCTGAAAATTTGTAAAGGATTTAATAATAATATAATCAATATTTTTAAAAATTATATAAAACATATCAGTATTCAGTCTTTACAGTAAATATTTTTGTTTTACTGATAAACTAAAAAACAATTAAAAACGATAGGTCTAGATATTTTGTTTAAAAATAATAATTATTTAATAAATTTTGAAATTTTCGCTACATACTTTTTGTATACGGTTGGCATAATTTTAGCAACGAAATTTTGCATACATTAAGTCGTGCTTATCAGCTTTGCCGCTTGGTATCAAAAGTCTCAAAATTGTCAAATTAAAGCAATAAGCAGATGATGTGCCATTTAATTTCTTCTTATGGACAAATTTAAATTTCCATGGGCCCGATTTTTATCGGATACATATTTTTTTCATTTAAAGGCTATTTTAGCCATCTATATTAAAAATTAAAAAAAATTATAGTACATTATTAAATCCTTGGTGAGAATTCCGTACCTTCAGTGCATTATTCTCCTGACAAAATTTCACTTTCAAGTTTCTATAATTTTTAAGAATTTAATTTTAGAGACACAAAAAAGTTATATTAAATTGTACATATTTATTTATACAATATCAATAAGACCTCGGCTACCAAACAGGCGGAGTGCGGCAAACTTCAGAGCGTTGCCGCTGATCTTTATATAGCATAAATAAATGTATTCCTAATGCCTCGGCTACGATCAAAGCGGAGAGTAGAGTTGCCGCGAGACGAGACGAGACGAGGTTAGGCCTTGCCTCCTCTCGTCTCGAAATTTCGGGGGACACATATTTTATCATTACATTACTAATTCCAATGTTTAATTCTAGAAATGTTCATTCTCAATTTTGATTACCAATTTTTAACTTTTTCCATAATAATTAAGTATACCCAAACTATCCTAAATGGCAATATTCTTATACCTACGAAACTTTCTGGGTATAGAATATGAAGTAGATATAGGAATTTCTTGTAAAATAAAAATTGACGTGATTGAGCTTATCTTAAAATTGTGTAGTTTTCTCAAAAAATTGGTGATTTTAGACTTTACAGACACCCATAATATGAAACTAAAAATAAAATAAAGAACCTAATAATTTGTTTTTTTATTTAAAATAAAAATATAGAAAATATAAGTGACATAAAAATGTCCACAAAATAGAAAAGAAATCTAAAAGATAATGGAACGTAAGTCATAAACTCTATTACAAAACACAGGTAAAATGTTTTCTAGAAATTTTTCTTATAATTATACAGGGTGTTTGAGCAATAGTTTTAAAGTCTTTAACAGTAGTTAGATCTAGCAGAAAAAGTCTCTATAAACATAAGTCCGGATATGCATCGTTTCGAAATTGGAAATACGCAGGGTCCCAAAGTTAAAAAAAGCTTTAATTGTGCATAATTTTTTAAAACAATTATTTTGATAAAACAACTTAAAATACACAAAGAGAGACAAAGTAAAACTCCTACTTTTTAAAAGGGTATAAAAAAAGAATCGGTTTTAATTTTTTTCTTGAGAGCAAAGCAAAATTTAAAAAAAATCAAGAGACAAAATAGTTGTATTTTAAGTTGTTTTATGGGGGGTAATACCACGAGTGCTTAAAAATTACCGATAATTTTTCACGATAGCGTGTTTTCTCATAATTTCACGAGTCCGAGGAACGAGTGAAATTTTTAAAGAATACATGCCTGAGTAAATAATTACCTGGTTAATTTTAAAGCACGAGCGGTATTTAAGGAGTTTATTTTACGAATTAAAAACGTAGATAAAGATTATTAACTATAAATTAAATATTAATTTAACAAACCGTCATTATTATTTAAAAATTTCGTATTGTCAATTTGACAGTAAGTGGAAAAACCACGTTGCCTAGATGACGTGGAATTTCCGCTGTAATTATTCCATAATACCACTTCTCTTATGGGAAAATATGTACAGGGTCTTTGATTATATTTACTACTTCTGGGGCCTTTATTTTTGAAGACAGAAAAAAATGTTTTTTATAAAAATTGTAGGATTTATTCCATATTATCTTTTGAAATTATCAGTAAAAAAATATCGCAATAAAAAAATGAAAAAATATAGGCAACTTCAACTTTTTTAAATGGAACACCCTGTATATTATGCGCTACAACGAAAGATCTTTTTTTTCCGATTTCAAATATACATTGATGATATTTGGATGAACCATTTTTGAGATATTTTAGGATAAATTATTAATAAATTACAAAAAAGTTTCATAGTAGTATCAAGAAAGTCATGGAAAGAATAGAATTGTTATGTTGCTGAATTTGGTGAGGATTTTCTCTGGACCCATAATGTTTATTTTTGTGATTAAACATTCCTGCTAAAGTAAAGGAAGACTTGTCGGTGAATAGAATTTTAATAAAAAACTTTGGATCCTGCTGCATAAACCTAGCTATTTCCAATGCATACCTAGGTTGGTACTGCATGTTTTGTTCAGGAAGGTTTTGAACGGACATAAGGATAAAATTTGTAAAACTTTAACGTTAAATAAATTTTATAATCTGTTTTATTATGTTCAGTGCCGCATCCGAGATTAATATTTCAGGATTTTCTAAAATTATTAAAGGTAGTTAGTGCAAGTCCAATAGAAAAAGTATAATAATTATCCTGAAAAAAACGAGGATATCCAAAACCTTGTTTTCATGTCGTGCTGCAGTCCTTTTCTTCATTTTAAAGCTTTTTCGTTCAGTAAACTTTCTTACTATGTATTTAATAGTATCTATAGATGGTACCCGTTGTTAAGGATATAATAAGTAATATTCTCTTTGCACTGTCGTCACATTATTATTGTTGCCATAAAAAAGACGCATAATAGAGATTTTTTGTTCTTCTGAATAGCCCATCGACAAAAAAGCAATTAAAACTACTTTTAATAGTTAAAATGATAATTTTCAACTTTTTACAATATTAATACGTCAAATGTATTAAAACAATTTTATTGTTTTCATAGCTTTCTTGATACTAATATGATTTTTTTTTCAATTTATTTATATTTTAGGCTCAAATATCTCAAAAATGGTTCATCCAAATATCATCAATGTGTATATATTTGAAATCAGAAAAAAAAAGATCTTTTATTGTAGCGCATAATATACAGGGTGTTTCATTTAAAACAGTTAAAGTTGCCTATATTTTCAATTTTTTTATTCTGATATTTTTCTACTAATAATTTCAAAAGATAATATGGAAAAAAACCTACAACTTTTATATAAAACATTTGTATCTGTCTTTAAAAATAAAGACTCCAGAAGCCACGTAAATATAATCAAAGACCCTGTACATGAGTGAAATAGTTAAAATAATTAAAAAATAATAAAACCACAGGGTTATATACTTTTTAAAGCAATTAATTTTAGCTTTTTTTTAACACCCTGTATTTCTGAAACGATGCATTTCTTGACCTATGTTTATAGAAACTTATTTTTGCTAGATCCAACTGCTGTCGAAGTTTATAACACTAAATCTAAAACAATATGTATAACTCTTAAAAACTAGAAACATATTGTTGGAGATTTATTACAGTTAGTTCACTTAAGTTTTAAGTCATTAAACTTTTTCAAGATGTCTCGTCTCGTCTCCTCTCGAGCTTGTCTCGAAGGATTTTATCTCGTCTCGTCTCGAAATTCGAAACAAAATTCTCTCGAGACGAGGCAAAATGGCTTCGAGATGGGACGAGACGTCTCGTATCTCGTGGCATCTCTAGCGGAGACCGGCGAGCGGCGAGCGGTTGAGCGGCAAGCGTCATTGCGGTGCTGCTGATCTTTTTATCAGCATAAAGAAAACTGTAATCCTAAATCTGGAGTCTACGATATACCTAAGCGTCAAAGCTATGCCGATAAAAACAGAGGCATACCATTTGACACTTTATCAGAACGTATATTTTTCTTGGCTCAACAGCGCGGTTCCTGTTGCTAGGCTGCTGTGTGCATGAACTTCGTGATATGAGTACCAAAAATGGTAAAACAATGTGTACCAAAACGGAATTGGGTGATTCAGATATTGAGATGTTAATTTCAGGAGTGCAGATTCCGTCATCTTTATGAAATGATTGTGACAAAAACTGACAAAAAATCTATGGTGGGAAGTTGGTGCTCGAATAAATATATCTGGTTTAATTGATGCGAATATTTATATCGCATATCTATAAATTACGCACATTACACTATCTTTACGCAAGGATTTTAAAAAGGGTATAGATACAAATTTACGCATCTTTCTGATATTGCGCAAAAAATAGGTTCTGTTACTTAAAAAGGTTGTTGTTAAATAATACATTTTAAAATATTTGTGAAATTGCTTTCAAATTATCCGAGTTTTTCCCTATATTTCTGGATGTCCTGGTATAGTCAGGGTCGTAAATACCATCTTTGTCTCTAATAATATTATAAAGTTTCAAGCAGCCTAAATAAGTAGGCTTGTCTTTTTTACAGATAAAACATCTATACCTTTGCACAAAAGTCTTTATTTTGTCATAAGTATACTAAGAGCATATACAACAGTTTTACGGGCTCTTGAAAGTATAGAATTAAAAACTTTCCTCAGGGGTTAGTATCCTCTCTGGACAGGGTCTCATTAAATATGAAAGTAAAGAAAATGCCTCTTCTTTTACCAAACGTGAGACACATTCACCGTGTAAACGCAATAAGAATAACAAAATTAAGGATCTGATAAATTTTTTTATTAGTCTTTTTTCATACATTGAAGAACTTGACACACTGGAAAAGCTACAACTGTGATGTCAAATTTAATTGCTGGTAACTGATGCATATAAGAATACCATGGAAAGAAAACATACAAATATTGCCGATCAACAACAAGAACATTTTCCAGTTAAAAGTTCATAGATAGTAGGCATTACACAGGGTGCTGTATCGAAAACACATGCCAGGTACTTGGAACTAGGAACTCTCAAAAACAGGCCCAGACAAAGTCGTCAGAGAGTCACAACTAAACAACAGGACCGCTTTGTGTGCCAAATTGCTAGAAGAAATTCCAGTGTTTCTCATCCAGAGCTGCAACGACAACTTCTGGAAGCTACATGTGTGAACGTTTCAATTGAAACCATTAGAAAAAGACTTCGCGCTCGAGGGTTATACAGTAGGAGAGAGTTACGGGTCCCACAGTTATCTAGGCAAAATAAAATTGACCGGCTAAATTGGTGCCTTTAACATCGAAACTGGACAATTGAGAATTGGCAAAATGTTCTTTTTTCGGATGAGACCAGAATTGGCCTAATATCAGATGACCGTTGAATTCGGGTTCTCAGAGCTCCAGGAAGACGAGCGAGACTCCAGGCTGCCAAATCTGTCCCAAGATATAAAGGAGGAACTGTAATGTTCTGGGGAGGTATTATGCTGGGAACAAAAACTCCATTGTTACCACTTCAACAAACTTTAACGGGTAGGAGGTATGTTGATTTAGTGCTAGAACCAATCGTTAGGCTTTGGAGAGCTGCAATTGGGGATAATTTTATCTTCATGCACGATAATGCACCTCCCCATGCCAGTAGAGTGGCTCGAGAATGTTTTGAAACGGAAGGTGTCACAGTTTTAGACTGGCCTGCATGTTCACCAGACCTAAATCCTATCGAACACCTGTGGGACCAGCTCAAAGAAGGATTCGAGCACGTCAAAACAATCCAGGAAATGTCGCACAGCTTATTGACGCAGCGTTAGTAAATGGGAAAACATACCTCAAGACAGTGTTGACAATTTAATAAGAAGCATGCCAACGCGAATTGAAGCTTGCATAAGGAATAGGTGGCAACACGGATTATTAAAATAACCAATTTTATTTTTGTTTTTGCTTTTTGACCAATAAAATTTTAAATCTCATTTCTATTCTGAAACCAACAAAAATACCGACGTGTTTATTTTGTAACCTTATTAATTTGTATTATTGATATATGAGTTTTTTTGCATTAAAAGTCGTTGGTAAGGACAGAGTTTTATTTATAAACCAAAAATGTTCATACATCTCAAAAATAATGAAAAATAATAGATGATTCCATATAAGTTTGGTTGTGGTTTGTGCGAGTCTCCGTTTTTTGCAGAATTTGGCCACTTTTATTTCAGAGCTTGTTTAAGGAGATATCAAGAGAAGATGCAGTAAAAAATTGACGCGATCCTAGGCTAATTATATGTTTTTTCGGTTGCTGAACACGATGCAACCATTAGTTTTTCTCTCCAATCAAGATATGTTTTAAAATTTAGAAAAAATTGGAAAAAATTAAAAACAAAATTTAAAAATTTTACTTTTTCTACTTAAAATTTATTGGTTAAAATTTGTATTTATCGACAAGCTGTAGTCAGGGTTGTAGAGAAATGAAAGAGCTTTAAGATGCAAAAAACCCGGTGTGATTTGGTTAAGATCACCCCAAGATACGAGGGGAGTGTTGAAATTGTGCAAATGCAAACATCAATATTACGGGTAAAGGGGTTTAATGACTCATGAAACGAACTTCTGGGGTAAATTATGTCCTGAAAAATAGAAAAGCATGGCAAGGTACAGGGCTTTCCCGTATAATTGCGCACCCCTTTAAAATCTTTATTTTTATAGATAGAAAAAAATAGTTTATATGAAAGTTGCAGGATTTTTCATGAAGATTTTCATGGTGTAAGATAGAAAAAAAATGATGATCGGAAAATTAACAAATCACTATCAACTTCGTTATTTTAAATGGAACACCCTGTATATGATTGAAAATTTAAATTTTGCTAATAATCCTCTTTTCAAATATATATAACTTATCTATGTTCGGATAAACGAGTTGCAAGTTATTTGAATTTAAAATCTGTTCTTATAAGCCATAGTTAGCCATGGATACAACCCAAAATTGATTTCTGTCAAATATTTATATTTTTGTTTGGTTTCCAAAACGAACCATGGCTAACGCGACTTAACTTTGCCAAACTTTGGGTTGTATCCATGGCTAACTATGGCTTATAAGAACTGATTTTAAATTCAAATAACTTGCAACTCGTTTATCCGAACATAGATAAGTTATATATATTTGAAAAGAGGAAAATTAGCAGAATTTGAATTTTCAATAATATACAGGGTTTTTCATTTAAAATAACGAAGTTGATAGTGATTTGTTAATTTTCCGATCATCATTTGTTTTTCTATCTTACACCATGAAAATCTTCATGGAAAATCCTGCAACTTTCATATAAACTATTTTTTTCTATCTATAAAAATAAAGATTTTAAAGGGGTGCGCAATTATACGGGAAAACCCTGTACATATGTATGGACATTAGGGATAATTAACTTGCAGGTAAAATTAACCAGCTTAGAAAATAAAGTAAAACATGTTTTATTAAACACGATATATAACTTTTCTTCTTAAACAATATTATGTAAAAATAAAATATTCTTCTCATTTGATCCTTTTCTTTTTTAATGCAGGCGATCTGCAAGTTAATAGGGCTGAGCAGGCTCAGTTCGCTATACCCCGGGACCTAGACCGAAGTGGTCTTATTTTCCAGCAAATTTCAAGGCAATGAAAACATACTAAATATACATTATACATATTCACATTTAGATGTCACAAAAACACAAGCAAGGGCAACATGTTTATTCTTTTTTATCAATATGAATAGAGATATAAAATTTTTTATTAATATGTGTAAGTTGTAATAATATAGACACAACTAATAATTGTCCAAGAACAACCTTCCATTTGAAAAGGTTACTTGTGATCTTTTTGATTCTGAAAACTAATCATATTTGGTTCTAGTTATCTATTATTTAAAATGGTAAAAATTATTTCAAAAACTGCTACTGATATAATTAGGATTCTTAAAACGATTTTTTATATTCATGGTATTTCTTATAAATTCATAGTATATAGCATGCAATTCAATTCGCTAGAATTTAAAAACTTTAGGAAAGCATGGGAATTTGAAATTTTTACCTCAAGTTCTTACTATCCTAAAAGCAATGGCTCACCAAAAAAAGCAGTTGGAAATGTAAGAATATGTTAAAAAATCTGTAGATGGTATAATAAATATTAAACCAATGTTACTAGAATATCGCATATTCCTGTCAAAGGTACTGAATATTCTCTGGCTTAGTTATTATTTAGCAGACGAAATAGAACTCAGCTGCCAATAATCAACAAATTGTTAGAACCTAAACTTGTTCCAAATTTCAGCAAAACTTTAAAAAATATTTCTTATAGAAATAAAAATTATTATGATCGAAACGCAAGAATACAGGAATTTTTATTTGAGCCTGAAGAAAATGTTGTCTATCGAGAGGATGTAAAGGCTTTGGTAGACTAAAACGTAGGAATCACTATGATATAAAAAAAATCTAGAATTCCTTATACCTCTTATAATTATCCAAATTTTAACACAATAATTTCTTAAAATAATATTACTGAAAATAATCTCCAGGTGTGTCAAAAAGTTCAAATTTTAATACGCATTGGTCTGACGAATTTTAAAACGTTTTGAGCTCTGACAGCAATATTTCTGTTTTACTTTCATCGACGTCAAATAGTAATTATTACCAAACTAAATCGGGCAGGAGTTCTAATTACTCAATCGATTAAGATAATAAGATTGTTTATACCTTTTTTTAGAGAGAGAAGATGTAGCATAGTTATGATCCTTGTATATATAGTTATTAATATTACCACCAGTTGTAATCGTATTTGGCAGTAATAAAAAGTTAAAGTACAAAATCGCTTCTTATATTAGTAAATACAGGGTGGCCGTCCATATTTTGACCCATTTTGATCGCGAATAAGTTTTGAACAAATAAAGATATCAAGATGCGGTTTTCGCAAATATACTTATATTTCTTTAAAGTTTATTCTCGTATCTTTACCATTTTTATGTGACATTCCATTAGCTCAAAAACAAAATGGCCGATTTTCCGATATAGGACAACTTTGTTATTTTAAATGGAACACCCTGTATATGTTTCAATATTTTTAAAATTTAATCTTTCCCCTTTAAAAAAATGTAACACAAGCTATGGTTATCTTAAAAAATAACGCATTTATTGACCTCCAAAGAATTGACTGTATGTCGAATAGGAATATTATTTTAAAAGGATTTTTGAAAAGTCGCCTGTGGAAACAAAGTTATCTCGTTTCCATAACAGCAACAACCTCATTGTCAGCCATTGTTGGTCATTTTTGACAAGTTATTTTAATTAGGAAGCGCAAAATGTTCTCGTTAAGCGAAAAAGGAAAATGTGTTATTATGTTTGCCGAAACCAAATCAGTAAAAGAAACCCAGCGAAGATTTAGAAACATGTTTAATAAGCTCCACCCACAAAAATTCAATTAAAATCTGGTACAGAAAATTCTGGAGTACAGGATCTTTAGCCCGTAAAAAGAAATTAGTAAACAATGAGAATTTGCTAAATAAAACGTTACAAATTCTGGAGATAACTCAGGAAGATCCAACATTGTCAACAAGAAAAATCTCAAATTCAGTCCATATTCCTAAAACTACAGTACAAGAAATCATGAAAAAAGAACTTAAATTAAACCCATACAAACTTCAAATGTTACAAGAAATAATAGAAACTGATTTTCCACAAAGGGTGGAATTTTGCCAGAGAATTCAAATTTTAGTAAGGAACAATATACATTTTTTGGATAGACTAATAATGTCAGACGAAGCCACATTTCACCTCAATGGAAAAGTAAATAAGCATAACTGCAGGTTTTGGGCAACAGAAAATCCTCGACAATATAACGAACACGTTAGAGATTCGCCAAAAGTCACAGTCTGGTGTGGTATGTCAAAGCAAAAAATTTATGGGCCATTTTTTTCATGAACCAACTGTAACCTCTTGTACTTACGTTGATATGCTGGAAATATTTTTTATCCCCAATTACAAGAAGAAAATGTATTGAATTTCGTCTATTTTCAACAAGATGGGGCTACACCACATTATGCTAACATTACCAAGGATTCACTGACCAACGTTTTGGAAACCGGTGGATTGGAAGAGGAGGCCCTATTTCCTGGCCACCTCGTTCACCAGATTTGACTGTTCCAGATTTTTTCTGTGGGGATATGTGAAAGAGAGGTGTTATAGTCCACTTCCCAAAATTTAGAGCAATTAAAAATTAATATCCGAAACATAATAGAAAATATTTTTGAAGAATTTTTAGTCAATAGTTTTAATAAGTTTTTTTCGAATTTAAATAAGTGCGTCGAAGTCGGCGGAAGGCATTTTCAACATTTACAGTAGTTTTTTAAAAAGTAATGTAACCTTATTGTAACTATTATTTTGTGAATAACCTAAACCTTTGGCGATCCTTCTTTTTGTAACATATGAAGCAAATTTTAATTGTTTAATAATATTGTTGGTCTACATGCAGTCAATTTTTCGAAGGTCAATAAATACGTTGTTTTTTGAGATAACCATAGCTTGCGTTACATTTTTTTAAAGGGAAAAGATTAAATTTTGAAAATATAGAAACATATACAGGGTGTTCCATTTAAAATAACATAGTTGTCCTATAATGGAAAATCGGCCATTTTGTTTTTGAGCTAATGGAATGTCACAATAAAATCGTGAAGGTACGAGAATAAACTTTAAAGAAATATAAGTGCATCTGCAAAAACCGCATCTTGATACCTTTATTTGTTCCAAAGTTATTCTCGATTAAAATGGGTCAAAATATGGCCGACCACCCTGTATTATAAAATTAACCATTAGAAATACCATGGCCAAAGAATCTACCTTGGTATTCATTAATATTATAAAGCTGAAGCATACCAATCCATTGGTGAATATATTATTTAAATCAACTGTCAAATGACAGACGCCCTTGGGCAGAAAACAATTTACGTTACTTTGGATTACTTGGACAAGATATAAAGTTATGTAAATAATATAAAAAACGGGACAATTTAATTCTAAAAGAACATAGTAAAATAACATATAATGTTTAATTTGCATTGACATATGTCATTAACCAGTCGACTTTTGCAAACTGTAAATGTACATAGTAGAATGACAAAAAAAAACATGAAAAGATACCACCAAATAAGACCATTAGCGGGATAAGAGTTGGTAAAGATGACTTACTTGGCTGGGCAATTTTATATACAGGGATTATTTATGCGGCAGAGATTTCTTATACAAGGAAACAGGTTAATAAGTCTACCCATACTCAATAAAAGTAATGTGTTACAATACAAATTAAAAATATACAGAGTGCTCTTTGCGTAAGCTAGACAACCCGTCATAGAGAAGCTCTTGAGCGATAGTATAACTTGTTTTAGCTCTACAGGGTGTCTAAAAAAGAGACTCATTGGAACCTGACTACAAACGGTTAAATTAGTAGTATAAGCTGAGTTAAATAATATTTCAACTAAGTGCCAAAGCATCGTGATAATGCTTAATTCTAGTCATGGTCGTAAAATATTGACCCCTATACGTATTAAAAAATAAAACGCAAACATTGATAATAGCAAATATTTGAAGAAACAGTTTTACAAACCTGGGTAAGAAAACCCTGGCAATATTTCAGTATCTTATGACAAGAAACAGCAAATAGATTTAAAACCAAATTATGAAGCCTGGTTTAGGGAGCGTTCAAGTATTACGTAACGAATTTGGGGGAGAGGGGGGTCTTGTAAAACGTTACGCTGCTTTACCGGGACGAGAGAAGGGGTTTGAACTACGCGTTACGTAACGCGACTTTCCGGTACTTTACGCCACATAACTGTGACTTTTAGGTAAAAATGGTAACTTGGTGGTTACGTAACATTTTACTAGGAAGGTAGTACATGGCGGGAAGGGGGAGACAAAAATCTCCAAAAATTGCGTTACGTAATACTTAAACGCTCCCTTAAAAAACTAAATATGTAATCTGTTTATAATAATAAATATGCAATAGAAATAAGGAGTATTTAGTAAAAAATGCAGGTATAAATAAACAAAAAAATCTTTATTATTATTTATTATTGTTATTTGTTCCATTGTAAAATCTGGCAAAATTAGGTATGAGAATGTTTACATTTGTATGTTTAGAATTTAAAAACAGCACTGCTTTTTTAAATTAAAGCACTGTTTTTTTTTTAAATAACGGCACTGTTTTCAAATAACAGCACTGTGATTTCAGGTAATAGCACTGTTTTCTTAAATAACAGAATTGTTTTTTAAAATACCAGTGCTAATTTTTTTAAATATACTCTTTTTTTAAATACCAGCACTGTTATAGCACTGTTTACAATGCCGTTATTAAAATACCAAAGCCATTATTTAAAAAAACAGAGCTGTTATTTGAAAACAGTGCTGTTATAAAACAAAACAGTGCCGTTTTAATTAAAACCTGTATCCTAAACAAACAAATGTAAACATTCTTACTCTCACGTTCTGCCTCTCTCTTAAGAAGAAACAAATAACAATAACAAACAATTCTGAACATTTCTTGCTTATTAAGACATGCATTTTTTCGCTGGGAACTTCTAATTTCTGTTGCCTTTTTAATATTATATACAGATTACTCATTAAACTATTTTTTTTACCAGGCTTAATGATTTAGTTTTAAAACTATTTGCGGTTTCTTGTTATAAGATACTGAAATATTGCTAGGGTTTTTTACCCAGGTTTGTAAGTAGTTTTTTTAAACATTTACTATAACTCTTATTAAGCTTTGCATTTTTTTTAATACCTATTAAGATCAATATTCCTTTGATACCTGATTGAAATATTATTTAACTAAGCTTACAGTACCAATCGAATTATTTGTAGTCGAGTTTCAATAATAATGAGCCTTTTTTAAGACACCCTGTAGATCTATTATACTACTACTAAATCTGTTATACTACTGCTGAAGAGCTGTGTGACGGGTTGCCTAGGGTTGTCTAACTTACGGCAAATGGTACTCTGTATACTTTTGACTTGTATTGTAACACATTATTTATATTGAGTATGGAAAGACGTATTAACCTGTTTTCCTGTCTAAGAATTCTCTGCCGGATAATTGCTCTTATTTGGTGGAATTTTTTCAAGAGTCTTTTTATCATTTCATTTGTACTTTAAATTTTGCAAAATTCGCGTGGTTAATCACATATGTCAATGCAAATTCAATATTTTATGTCATTTTACAATGTCCTTTTAGCATTCGATGGTCGCCTTTTTTATATTATTTACATAATCTAACATCTTGTGCAAGTATGATAAATTTCCCAAGTCACGTGGCTCTCCATTGGAGCCAAATGGCATCTGCCATTTGACAGTTGATTTAAATAATATATTCACCAATCCAAGGTGGGTCCTTTGACCCCGGTATTGTTAACCGTTAGAGTAATGCCCCAGATAAAGCCACACGTAATGCTTGAAATCGTTGGTAAAACGCCGACAACTTTTCCTACCTATGCACACGTTTGCTCCCTTCGAATCCATTACTAATATAAGCCATTCTAGTTTCAAGATAGGTCATTTTAAATAAAAAATGCATGTGGGATTGTCATTATTTGTTTAAAAAAAATATTTTTTCGTGATACCTGGTATACTACAGCTTTGCCATCAGGGCATAATTGCTTCAAAACCTTCGAAGTAATCGCGTTTTGCGCAGGTCTTAGCCTAAGTATCTAAGTACACATGATTTTTGTCATTTACAGATCTAACTAGTTCACTTGGTCTATAAGATTGCTCTATATATTAGATAATTACCCTGTAACAAATACTGAAAATACTACATATGGGTATTAACCTGTATATTTTTACTTTGATACCTGTATAATAATACTATGCCGTATCAGGCACCCTGTTTATAAAATATACGTAGCCTAAGTAAGCTATATAAAATTCTTTACATAGTCAGTAGTGTTAGATGATATGTTCTGCGCCACCCTGACCCGGGTCAGACTTATATCTTAAAATCTCTGACGTAATTAAATATTTAGGAATCTTGTGTGACGCGTTATTTAGGGCGTGGTCAATACTATCTGTCAAATGTCACCTGTCACCTGTCAAATGTTGCCTGTCAACTGTCATATGTCGCGACCCACGTGACTTAGGAAATTTAGCATACGTGGATGAGTTGTATCTTAGGGTCTTACGCAAGCGCTTAATAAAATGGCGCCTGTCACCTGTCAAATGCCACCTGTCAACTGTCATATTTCGCGAACCACGTGACTTAGAAAAGATTGCTTACGGGGGCTAGATCTGTCTTAGGATCTTACGCAAGCGTTAAAAAATGGCGCCTGTCAGCTGTTAAATGTCACCTGTCACCTGTCATATTTCTCGAACCCCGTGACTTAGAACCTGCTTACGTGGATGAGACATAATTAAGGGTCCTACGCATACGTTAAAATAATGGCGTCTGTCAAACGTCACTTGTCACCTGTCATATTTTGCGAACCACGTGACTTAGAACCTGCTTACGTGGATGAGACATAATTAAGGGTCCTACGCATGCGTTAAAATAATGGTGTCTGTCAAATGTCACTTGTCAAACGTCAAATGTCAAACCTAACATGTGGGGGCCCCACGCTTAAGCACCAGGTCTGGGAGGTGTGGGGCCCCACGCTTAAGCACCAGGCTTGGGGCTTATACGTAGGGTGAAGAGCCTCAACAGTTAAATTCTAAACTTCCAAAAGGTTTTATACAGAATATTAATATTATAAAAAAGAACACTTAGTAAATTTATTTAGTCCGCCTATGGTTAACTATAGCAGCTATTAAAAATAAAATTATTAAATAAGGTTAAATTTTCGCTAGAAAATAATATTTAACAAGTCCACGCGTGTAGTATTCACAGTGGAAATAACAAGCAGATAAGTAAAATTCTTATGACGTCGAAACGGAAACAGCATCCTGTTAACAATTAAAATATTATTTCACAACGAAAATTCCAGAAGCCTTGATGGAGTCATACGAGACAATTACGCAATATTGTGTAATATTGTGTAAATGGTACTATTTTGCACGGGTGGCATAGGAATTCATTCTCCTGCCAAGCGCTTAACCGTCTTAACTCCAACCAATCACAACACAGTTGCCAGAAGCCTCAACGTCACCCACAGCCGAATATAAATAGCTGAAAATACGGTTAAACACATCACATCGCCAGTTACAGCCACCTTAAATAGTCTTTTTCTAGTGAATTTTTGAACTTTCTTAGACTTTGTATTATTTGTTTTTGTGAAGAGTGATTTTTGTTTTACAATCGTAAGTACTTAGTTTTAACCATTATTCCGTATAATTACATGTAGTTAAATACAGGTTCTTATTTTTATTAGTGTTAGTAATTTTTATATTACAAATATAACAAACATCCATTAAAACCTTAAAACTATTATTTTTGAATGTTTTTTTTATTTTAGCTATACATTACTTATTAATATTAAAAATTATTAAAAATTTATTAATAATACCCATTTTGCAATAATATATGAAATTAATAAGACCCAAAAACTACTTACCAATCGTAAGTACTTAGTTACACATAGTTAAATACAAGTTCGTATTTTTATTAGTGTTAGTAATTTTTATATTACAAACGCGCATTAAATCTTTAAAACTATTATTTTTGCTGATTTTATATTATCTATACATAAATTTCCTATTAATATCAAAATTTATTAGAATAATATTGTTAAACACTGAATATTTCCCTAAAATGACTAGGTAGTACATGTATCGCCGGCAAACAGCGTAAAACCGTTTTAAAATTATTTTAAGATGTTTTTTACATCAGCTATACATATTACTTGTATTAATATTAAAATTTATCGAAAACTAATTAATAATAACCATTTTACATGTTTTTCAAAAAATATTATATTTTTTTTAATATATCCAAGTGTCAAAAAAATTTTTTTTAAATGTCATTTTATGAAAGATCGTTATCAGCCGGGATGGCGAAGCCACTTTTCCCGCTATTTGCGTAAGTTTTTTATTACTGGTTTAGCCAGAATACGAGTTTTAGCATCTGCGCAGGTTGCTAATAGGTCCCTATATGTTTTTCGTTTATAACTCAGCTCCTAATTATCGGATCAACACCATTCTTTCGCTAAATGTTTTAGAATATTAAAATACACATTTTACTCGAGAAAAAATTATTATCTGCATAACGCCCTTTTGCCAATACTACATAAAGCTTTCTTATTTACCAACTAATCGAAAAATTTTTTTCAATGTGATATTAGATACTAAAATACATATATTAGCTAGCTAAAATTATTATTTGAATAAGGTCCTTTTGGTAAGGCCTCGTGTAGCTTTCTTATTTACCAATCAAGCGAAAAAAATTCTTATTCTATGTGATATTAGATACTAAATTACATATATTAGCTACTTAAAATTATTATTTGAATACGGTCCTTTTACCAATACTACATAAAGCTTTCTTATTTACCAACCAAGCGAAAAAATTATTTTTCTATGTGATATTAGATATTAAAATACACATTTTACTTGATAAAAAAATAAAATTAACATTAGCGTAACGCCTTTTTGGTGAAGTCAAGGCTTTATTCAACAATTAAAATTATCTGTTTTTACAGAACATGTTCGTCTGCCAGTTTTGCGATAAGTCCTTCTCCAGCAAAAGCCATTTGACCCGTCATTCATGGTGACTGTCGCCCAGTGTTGAAAATTTGCGAGGTGTGTAGAGCTGTATCGAAATCTGTAGGAGCATTAGAACGTCATGTTCGTGAGAAGCATGCAGCTCCACCAGCAGGTAAATAGATTTTCTAAATAGCATTGTAAAATCATAACACTTTTTTCAAAAATACTTAATATTATATTTTAATTCCAGAAAGAAAGCGTAAAGCAGAGACTCCGACAGCGGCAGCACCATACAAGCAGGCTAGACTTGATCTCAACGATGGTGAGTTAAGCAATAATTCATTTAAATATTTTTTGCAAAAACCATAAAGAGATTCCCTTATTTTTTAATTGGTTGTAATAATTGTTACAGATCCAGCCCTATCCAAACGTTGTGGGAGCTGCAACGTAGAAGTTCCTACTAATCGCTGGGCTGGACATCTTAGGACCTTGCGTCATCGGTCCAACTATTGTGCAGTGCAGGAGGAAGGCGTTGAATTGGTAAGGACCTCGTTCAAATGTAGACTTGCGACATACCGGCTATCATCGAGGGAGGATTCCACCAACGTTAGGAGGTTTTTAGAACGTCTCAGAAATAAATTTATCCAGTTGGTGGGAGACAATCTATACAGATTCCAGCATCTGAAAGTCGGTGTGGAGCTCTTTGGTCGCTTCCTCCTGCAGGCGAAGGAAGCCGTAGAGATCAAGTCGTTTAACACCAAGTTTAGGGCAGTAGGAGAAGGGGCAGATCTGGAGGAGTTGTTCGAGCAATTTACCGCTATCCTGGAACGAAAGGCGTCAGAATTCCAGGAAAAAGAAAGTGGTAAGTTAAAAAAATACTTGTGATTCCTATTTTAAATATTTTATTGTTACCTTATAAATAACTAAATCGTGTTTCTATTGTTATAGGTTGGGCGCTACAACAACTCCTCCATTTAGAAGTTAGTGTAAATAAATACAATCCCACTGGAGCATCTTCATACTTGCCGCTGCCTAAGGAGATCGAAACGAAGAAAGCTGTTTTAAACATCCAAAACATTGATCAAGAGTGTTTCAGATAGTCAGTCTTAGCTCACCTGCATCCAGTGCATAAGTCTCAACATGCAAATAGAGTCGCGAACTATCAGCCTTTTGAGAATGAACTGGACTTTACAGGTATTGAAAGCTCTCCTATGACTCTTAAAGATATACCAAAGTTTGAAAACTTGAATAATATTTCTATCAATGTTTACGGACTTGATCCAGTTTTTGAAAACGGTAAGAATATTATTGAAGTTGTCGGACCTTTGCATTATACTAAATCTCGCAGAGATAGACATGTTAATTTGTTATTAATAAGTGATGGTTCTGGTAATAATCATTACTGTTTAATAAGAAATCTGTCACGTTTGCTCTCTAGTCAATTATCTAGTCGTGATGGTACCAAATTCATATGTGATGGGTGTTTAACATACTTTTATTCCGAGCAGAAATTAAAGGCTCATCAAGAACATGATTGTAATCACGTTTCAGTTAAATTACCCACGGAAAATTTGCGTACAGATAAATATGGTAAAGACGTCCCCGAGAATTTGCTTAAATTTGAAAATTTCGATAAAAAATTAAAAGTACCTTTTGTTGTTTATGCAGACTGCGAAACTATTGCAAAACCGATTGCTATGGAGGAGGAGGAGGAGTTAGATTTTAATCCGGAAGCCTCATATACAGTACGTACCCATCAGCACATACCTTACTCTTTTGCCTACTATATTAAATGCTCCTTTGACGATTCTCTTTCTGTTTTTCGAGAGTATAGAGGAGAACAGGCTAGCGAGAATTTTATAGAGTTATTAGAGGATGATTGTAAACGTCTTTATAATAACTATATAAGAATTACGCAGCCTATGACTCCTCTTACGCCAGAACAGGAATACGAATTTAATATGATGACAAATTGTCATATTTGCGAAAGACCATTTTTAGAGGGAGATGAAAGAGTAAGGGATCACTGTCATCTTACGTCTGTATATAGAGGACCAGCTCATTCTGTATGCAATCTGAATTACAAAGTTCCAAAGTTCATACCCGTCTTTTTCCATAACATGTCCGGTTTCGATAGCCATCTGTTAATTAAACAGTTGGCTCTCGAGGAGGAAAAGTTGGATGTTATCGCGCACAACAAAGAGCGTTATATCTCTTTTACCAAACACGTTTTGGTTGATAGCATCCAAAAGGAAAATGAACGGGAGCAACAGGTATTTTTGAAATTACGGTTTTTAGATAGTTTTCGTTTCATGGCAAGTGGCCTGGATAAATTAAGCAAAAATTTAAAGCCTGAGCAATGTCGCGAAGTTCTTCCCTAACGATGATGAATTTCAGCTAATTCGACATGCATGTTGAAACAGAAAATTTCTATGATGATATGCGCGAGAATTTAGATAAGTTCGATACATCTAATTACTCGCAGAATAATCAGCATAACGTTCCCGTAAATTCATCTGTGTTAGGCCGAATGAAGGATGAATATGCGGGAAAGGTTGTTTGGGAATTCTATGGAACTGGGGCGAAGGCCTATTGTGTAAATGTGGAGGGGGAGTTGACGAAAAAGGCTAAAGGTGTTCCCGACCACATCACCAAGAAAGAGTTAAGTCTTGACGATTATAAGACGGCGGTAGATGTGGAGGGTTCACGAATTTACCGAGAAATGTCAACGTTTCGCTCGCATTTGCACGATATGTACATCGAGCTGAAAAATAAGGTTGCGCTATCTTACGCGGACGATAAGCGTTACCTTATACCCAATTCTGAGTACACGCTTGCTTGGGGGCATCGGGATTTAGTATTATATCGAGAAGAATCATAGAAGAGAATAAGACTGACGAGAACAGCTAGCTTTCACTCGTTTTCCTTAGGCAGCTTCGGATAAGACTGATTATACTCCAATCGGATTGTATTTATTTTTTAGGTAAAGAATTGTAATATTAGATGAGTTATTATATTTTAAATAATTTATTATATTTATTTTGGATAATTTATTAAATTTGTTTAGTGTTTAGGGATAGGTAATTCATTATATTTATTTTAAGGCTTAGTATTGTACTTATTTTAAGGTTTTATATGTTTTTATATGTTTTTATACATAATAAAAAACCATTACCAAAATTGTTTATTTTATTCAAGTCTATAGTAATAAGAAGCTAATTTAGGTTAGGGAGTTAAAAAACAGAAAATAGTATTAAAAATCTTTATTTAAATC
>JAHBCN010006140.1:0-50695 GCA_019359885.1 Listronotus oregonensis | reverse complement strand
TTGAATTATCGTTATATTCTTCCTCTTTTTGGAGCAGCTAGCTCGTCATGTTTTTGAACGGGGCCCAAAAAAAAAATTAAGTGGGAAACGTTTTTTTTTATTACTGTCGGAAAAAAGTGAAAAATTTTTGGGCCGTTTTTTTACAGATTTGGGGTTTAAATGGAGTAGTTTGGGTTTACCATACTGCACCCTTTCATATTAGTTTTCCCAAAGGCCTATACTTTTTCCCCCCAATGTAACAGCATTTTTAACGGCCAGCTTTCAGAGAATCATGGGGGTCTTTTTACATTGCGCGAATGTTCGTAAAGGGTTGAAGAATGTTTTTTTTCGCTTGCAAACTAGTGGGGGGGAAGATGATATGTTTGGAATTTGGGGGAGGCTTATTTTAGGGGGTACTGGCATGCGCAAAAAAAATGGCGCCTGTCACCTGTCAAATGTCACCGTCAACTGTCATATTTCGCGAACCACGTGATTGGGAAATTTAGTTTACGTGGATGATTTGTATTTTTGGGGTTTTACGCATGCAAAAAAAAAATGGCGCCTGCCCCCCGTCAAATGTCACCTGTCAACTGTCATATTTCAAAAAACCCAGGGACTTGGGAAATTTTAGTTTTACGTGGATGAGTTGTTTTACCCCTTACGCATGCAAAAAAAAAATGGCGCCTGTCACCTGTCAAATGTCACCTGCCAACTGTCATATTTCGCAACCCGGGGGACGGGGGAAAAATTTAGCTTAGGGGGGGGGAGTTGTTTTTTCCCCCCTTAACAAGCGAAAAAAAAAATGGCCCCTGTCCCCCGTCAAATGCCACCTTCACCTGTCTTTTTTCCCCGGGGAACTACGTGACTTAGAACCTGCTTACGTGGATGAGACATAATTAAGGGTCCTACGCATGCGTTAAAATAATGGCGTTGTCAAATGTCACTTGTAAAAAACAAATTTTAAAATAAAGGGGGGGCCCCCATTTTTAAAAGCGCCGGGCCCAGGGTGAGACCGGGGTTTTTTAGGGGGGGTGAACCCCCTTTTAAGAGAAATTTTAATTTTTTTAAAAGGCTTTATACAGAATATTAATAATATTTTTAAAAAAGAACACTTAAAAAATTTTTTTTGGGGTTCCCCTTTTATGGCTAACTATAACAACTATTAAAAAAAAAAATTAAATTTAAAAAAGGTTACATTCGCTAGAAAATAATATTTAACAAGTTCACGCGTGTAGTACAAGTAGATAAGAAAATTTTATCACGTCAAAACGGAAACAGTATCCTGTTGACAATTAAAATATTCCACAACGAAAATTCCAAAACGAAAAATAAGTAAAATTTTATCACGTCAAAAGGGAAAAAACCCGCATCCTGTTGAAAATTTAAAAAATATTATTTCACAACGAAAATTCCAAAACCCTTTTATTATACATGTTCGCGATTTAAAAAATAGCTGAAAATAGATTAAAAAAAACATATCGTCAGTTACAGTCCCCTTTGAACGGTGTTTCTTTTGGGGGAATTTTGAATTTTTTGGGGTTTTGTTTTTTTTTTTTTGTAAAAAGTGGTTTTTATTTTACAATCGTAAGTATTTTTAGTTTTATTTATTTTAAAAAACCCCTTTTTTTTCCCTTTTTAAATTTAAAAATAAAAAAAATAGAAGTTCTTTTTTTTATTAATGTTAGTAATTTATTTATTAAAAATATTAAAAAAACCCGTTAAATCTTTTTTAAAAAAAATTTTTTTTGAATGTATTTTTATTTTAGTTATACATTAATTAATATTAAAAATTATCAAAAATTTATTAATAATAAAACCCCCCTTTTCAATAATATATGAAATTAATAAGACTCCAAAAAATACGTACCAATCGTAAGTACTTTTTTTTGCTTAAAAACCATTTTTTCCTTATAATTATACATAGTTTTAAAAAAAAGTTCGTATATTTATTAGGGAAAAAAATTTTTTTTATTACAAACGCGCATTAAAAAATTTAAAACTATTATTTTTGCTGATTTTTTATTATCTATACATAAATTTCCTATTAATATTAAAATTTATTAGAATAATATTGTTAAACACTGAATATTTCCCCCAAAAAAAAATAGGTGGTACATGTATCAATGGCAAACAGTGTAAAACCGTTTTAAAATTATTTTTTAAAAGGTTTTTTAAATCAGCTATACATATTACTTTTTTTTTTTTAAATTTTTAAAAAATTTTAAAAAATTTTTTTTTTAAAAAAAAATTTTTTTTTAAAAGTCATTTTATGAAAGATCGTTATCAGCCGGGATGGCAGCCACTTTCCCGCTATTTCAAATTTTTAATGGTTTAGCAGAATAGGATTTTAGCATTCAAGGTTGCTAATAGGTCCCTATATGTTTTCGTTTATAACTCACCCCTTAATTATCGGATCAACACCATTTTTTCCCAATGTTTTAATATTTTTTACATTTTACTGAGAAAAAATTATTATCTCATAACGCCCCGCCATTACTACATAAAGCTTTCTATTACCAACTAATCAAAAAATTTTTTCAATGGGAATAATACTAAAATACATATTTTAAAGCTACAAATTTTATTTAAAATAGGTCCTTTGGTAAGGCTCGTGAGTTTATTTAAAATTTAAAGGAAAAATTTTATTTATGTGATATTAGAAAAAAAAATTTTAATATATTAGCAAATTTAATTATTATTGAATATTGGCCCTTACCAATACTACTTTGGGTTTTCTTATTACCAACCACAAAATATTTTTCTAAGATATTAGATTTTAAATACATTTTTATTGTAATAAAATTAACATTAGCTAACGCCTTTTTAGTAGTTTTTTTATTAACAATTAAAATATCTGTTTTTACAGAACATTTTTTTCCGCAGTTTTGGGGATAAGCCTCCACAAAACCCATTTAGCCCACGAGACTCGCCCGTTTAAAATTTGCGAGGTGTGAGCTGATCGAAACTGGGACTTTTAAACGTCATGTTCGTGAAAAGGGCGCATTTCCACCAGCAGGTAAATAGTTTTTTCTAAAAGATGTAAATCATAAAATTATTTTCCAAAATAATATTATATTTAATCCAAAAGAAAGCAAAAGCAGAGTCCGACAGCGGCAGCACCATACAAGCAGGTTAAAAATTTGACCTAATGATGTGGTTTTGGGAAAATTTAAAATATTTTTTGAAAAAACCAAAAAGAGATTCCCTTATTTTTTAAATTTGGGTGTAATAATTGTTACAGATCCAGCCCTACCCAAAAACGTTGTGGAGCTGAACGTAGAAGTTCCTACAATGCTGGGTGACATCTTGGACCGCGTCATCGGTCCAACTTTGTGCAGGAGGAAGGCGTTGAATTGGTAAACCTTCAAATGTAGACTTGCGACATACCGGCAAATTGAGGTTTCCCCAACTGGGGAGGTTTTTAGAACGTCTCAGAAATAAATTTACCCAGTTGGAGACACCCATACAGATTCACTTTCTGAGGCCGGTGTGAAGGTTCCGCTTCCTCCTGCGGGCGAAGGAAGCCGTAGAGATAAAGTCTTTTTAACCCAAGTTTAGGGCAGTAGGAGAAGGGGGGATCTGGAGGAGTTGTTCGAGCATTACCCCCATCCTGGAACGAGGCGCCGAATTCCAGAAAGAAAGTGGTAATTTAAAAAAAAAAATATTTGTGATTCTATTTTAAATTTTTTTTTTTAATTATAATAACTAAATTTCTTTTGGGAAAGGGGGTTGGCTACAAAAAAACTTCCATTTGGTTAGTGTAAAAAACAAACCCCATACATTTTCATACCCCCTCCTAAGGAGAGAAACGAAGAAAGGTTAAACATCCAAAACATTGATAAAAGAGTGTTTCAGATGTCTTTCTACCACCTCATCCGGGCATAAGTCTCAAATGAAAATAGAGCCGCGAACTATCACCTTTGAGAATGAACTGGATTTACAGGGGATTGAAAGCCCCCTAAGGGCTTTAAAGATATCAAAGTTTGAAAACTAAAAAAATATTTCTATCAATGTTCCAGTCTATACCCGTCTTTTTCCATAACATAGTTCTATTTCGATAGCCATCTGTTACTAAAACAGTTGGCTCGAGGAGGAAAAGTTGATGTTATCGCGCACAACAAAGAGCGTTATATCTCTACTAAATACTTTATTGATAGCATCCAAAAAGGAAAATGAACGGAAGCAACAGATGAAATTATTGTAAGTTGGTAGAGATGGTTTTCGTTTCATGTGCGGCCCGGATAAACAAGGCACTTGTAAGTTCGAGCACGCTTTGTAAGAAGTTCTTCCCTAACGATGATGGAATCCCAGCTAATTCAGCAATACGGTTGTTGAAATGAAAATTTTTGTTAGATAGGCGCTTGAGAATTTAGATAGTCTATACATCTAATTACCGCAGAATAATCAGCATAACGTTCCCGCACCATCTCAAGAAATGATCACCGAAGGATGAATATGCGGGAAAGGTTGTTTGGGAATTCTATGAACTCAAATAAACATTGTGTAAATGTGAGGGAAAGACGAAAAGGTTAAAGAATTCTTAACCACATCACTACAAGAAAGAGTTATCTTGATCACCCATTATAAGACGGGGTGGCAGAGCAGAGGGTCACGAATTTACCGAGAAATGTCAAGCTCGCATTTCCAAACGATATGTACATCGAGCTGAAAAAGCACACAGAGCTGGTCTCTTTACGCGGACGATGCAGCGCTACCGAGAATTAATTGAGTATTAGTCTGTGTTTGGGGGCAATGGGATTTAGTATTATGTATCGAGAAGAACTGTAAGAGAATAAGACTGGACGAGAACATTGCTTTCTCACTTTGTTTTCTCTAGGCAGCCAGATAATCAGACTATACCCAATCGATCATTTATTTTTAGTAAAGAATTAAAATATTAGACGAGTTATTATGTATATTTTAAATAATTTATTATTTTTATCGATAATTTATTAAATTTGTTTAGTGTTTAGGATAGGTAATTCATTATATTATTTTGAAGGCTTTAGTATTGTACTTATTTTCAAGGTTTTATATGTTTTTATACATAATAAAACCACTATTTTACCAAAATTGTTTATTTCTTAATGCTCAAGTGTTAATAAGAATAATTTAGGTTAGGTTAAAACAAGAAAATAGTATTATAACCTATTGAATCATACAATCATGTATACCGCGAGACATTTTCAATAATCAAGAGTCATAACGGGCAAGGAACTGGATTTTTTCAAGATTGCCAATAGTTATATCATGACATTCCTTTTCAAACCAATAATTGATACTGTCTTCTCCAATGATTGTATGTAGGATCAACGCAACCGCTGTGTACATGGATGAAATATGCTTGGAAAACCAGCAAATTCTTCGAGTAAAAACAAAATAACACTTTATTGAGTATAGCAGGCGTACTATACTGATGAACTCGATTCTTGTCGGCGTCACTAATTTCATAAATTCGACCGAACAAGTCTGTTTGATGCTGTCGGGTTGCTGCTGGATCTGTGTACCGCTTCTTGAAGGATTTGTAAACACATCTTCCCACTCATTTATAACTTTAAATTTTTAAAAGCTTTACAACAACAACTTTTATCTTATAAAACTCAACATCTTTTTGTATTTCTTTGTTGGAGGTTATGTAAATGATTTTCTAACCTAACTTTTAACTCAGCTGTCTTAGACATGTGCACACACCTCGAAGGATGGATGATTAATGAACGTAAAGTGAAGGTAGGTATAAAACTCAAATTATTATTAGAATCTTGACTGTTCATTTTTGCGGTAAAGACTTACAATATAATTATACAATAAAGAAGCATTTCTACCAGCATACACACATTGAGAAACTATGAAATGTACAATTACTTTGTCCTATATCTAATTTCAACAATGCCGGAAACAAATCTCTAAATTAACAATATTTGGTATATTATATTCAAACTATTATTCATCTTGAAACATTTAACTAGAAAATCTTCTTCACACGTCCTTTAACATATATAGTGTCACATCTCGGAGGGCTTCATAGAGTATCGAATAAATTTCTTCATAACGGGTTTCTCCACAGCCATAGGGGATTCTATGATGACTTTCAGAAAGATATTTAATTTGACGTTGATGAGCAAAACCCAGCGCCCATGAAACGGTGTGTGGTTGGTTTAAAACATATCCTCAACATTTTACATCCATCGTAGATTATCAAAAAGCCCTTAACAAAAATTCAGGAATGCACAAATGTTTCACATCAACGGCAAGCGAACTTCATGTCTTGGCGGTTGTTAAAGTACTGACTAAGAGAGAGGTTTTAGGCGTTAATTTATTGAAGCTCTCATAATACCAGTTAATGCCTGATATTCTAGCACACAATCATGAATAATAACACAGAATGCGCGAGTGTCATCGCAGCTGAATCCGAAACCCCACCTGATGATCAATATTAGAGGCTTTATACCATTTTGCTTTGGCAATCAATTACAAATAATGCACGTTCGTCAAATTCTGGGCAAAATTTTATTAGTGGGTTCTGAATGTCTTTCCAAGATATTTTTGAAAATCTGTATACATTCGGTAAGCCCCTGTATATTGTTTGCTGCCGAAATTTAAATTCATCGACTCAAATGGCAAACTTCAGAATCAGATAAAGCCTAGATCGGTTATATTCAAATTATCAAACATATCACAATGACTTTTTATATTATCCTTCGGTTTGTTTTGCAACAAAATACAACGATAGTTGAGCTCTCTCCGTCATTGTCTTAACAGTCCAAAATGGGTTCTTGTGCTTCAATGTTGGCAGTTCATGTATTTCCCAATGTCTAAACGGAATAAAGCAGTAGTCATTCTTTGCAACATCTTATCTAAAAGAATAAGTTTGGCAAGAATGCCGGAAAATGTTTAACCTTCAACTGATAGAATTAATTGTTATCGTTACAGTAGCATCACCATCCGCTTTATAACAATGCTATCATGTCTTGCACGAACCACTTTAATTTTCTGTTTTCCCATAAGACATTTTTATAGGCTGCACCTGGAAAATAAAACTTAGTCTGGAATGCGTAGGCAACCTTTCAGAGAATCGTCGAAGTTCTTGCCTTTATTCCATCCGGCTATATTCCAATGCGGATTTTAATTTGGGTTTTAAACAAAGAAACCTTAACATGTTTTAAAATGCCGGGATCTCGCTTTTCAACTTCACCATTTAACCCCAAAAAGTTAAGATTCAAAAAAAAAAAAGCCCCCAAATCACTGCGTCCCCCGCCCCATGCGGAACTACCCTTAAAATCCCCTCAAAACCCCAATAACCCAATAGCACCTGCTGATTACAACCATCACCCAGAAGCTTATGAAGGGGGATACGTATGCCATTCTTTTGAACGATTGACCCCATCGCTCTTATTTTTAAATATTTGAAGTTTTCCGACATGATACCCTGTTTTGGGTTGCTGCGGAAAAAAATTGATATATTTTAAACGGGGAAAAACGACGACATTCTGATGAAATAGGAGAAGTTGGTTTTCCGCTTATAGTCAAAATCATTATCTAAGTTCTACACGAATGACAACCTCTCTTTTGAAAATAACTTTGTCTGTCAAAGATTGTTTGTGTTATCTATGACTTCCTATTAACGGTAGAAAATAGATTGGAGGTTAATTTATTTTTAAAGGGTTTCCAACAGTTATAAATAAAAAGATAGGGATTGTTTAATAATAGAACGAAATTATTTTACACTAACTTAGAACGATTTAAAATTTTTTACGGAGACCCTGACTGTGCCAGGATTTGCAGCAATAAGTTTGGGAAAACCCCAAGAGTGATACTATCTTTTGGGTCGAAAATCTATCCCGTTTTTCTTCTAAGTTCACACTTTAGTGTAAATTGTTCGGCGTTAGAGAAAATGCTCTTTTGATCCACTGCAGCCTTTTCCCAATTTTAATTTTTGGGGATATAAGCCTCAATGTTTTAATCTCGTATGAACCTGTTGAAATTTCAAAACGATTTTGTTTCAGATTTAACAGTGAAAAAAACTTTTTTAAGGTTCAATTTTTGGTAGGGAATTCCGGTTTTTAGGAAAAAGCAAAAAACCCGTTTTTTGAACGTTCGATCGGGGAAAACACGCTTCCAGGAATGAGTTTGACCTTCAACGTGAACGGCGACAGACTGAAAATTTTATAGTTTGCATTTTTTTTTGTTTTTGTTGTATAGGAATGTTAAAGCCATGACCACAGTTACGAGCTAGACCGGTACTGATCATAGTTGTATAATTTTTTAAAAATTTTCCAAATATTTGGGACAAATTTTTTTTTATTTAATTTAAATAAAACATAAAGTAAAAAACTTTTTAAAAGCATGTTTTTATAGGTTCAACTTTCCCGTTTCTGATTTTCCCCAAATTTGAACCCCCTTTCAAAGTTTAGGTTTTTTAGGAGAGTATCTCGCATGAAAAACGCCTCAAAAATTCGTTTTTTTAACACGCATAATGTTTAATATTTTTATCGGTTAATGGGCGATTGGGTAGCTTTATTGGGTTTTGATCTTTCAAGTAAACCATACCTTTTTTTTTTTTCAAATGAGACCGCTACCTTTTTTTCCCCCAGTGATTACCATTGTTTTGTTATTGCGAGCTTCTTTTAACTTTTTCCCTTTTCTGCTTTAACCAGACTGTTTTTGAAAGGGCAAAAAACCCCCCGCTCAAGCCCAAGGGCACTAAGCCCGAAAAAAACGGTATTAAAGAAAAAATCCTAAAATTTGGAAGAAGTAAACTCTAGGGACTTTAACTTTTCCGCCCACCAAGTTCTTAACTGTCTTTGCACATCTCCACTACCAAAAAGTTTTTTTTTCTCGAAAAAAAGAACATGGATTTACCACATGTACTCAATACGTCTACCTGTCCTACTTTACGTTTTACTTTAGCAAAAAACCAGCCAGGCAGTCTTTTTACCAAACTGGAATCTTTTTCTTTTTAACCGCCCCAAGCCCCCTTCCAACCATTTGGGTCTGCCCTATGTCGGATTTAACCTTACTTTAAACGTATGCTTGTCGGAGTTCGAAAGGTGCGTTTAAGATTTTAAAAAACTGCACCACTCAACGGGTTCATTACAAATGATAAGAAAACAAAAGGGTTTTATTTATAGTTTATGAAAAGGGAAAAGCAACCTCAAAAAATAAATTTGAAATTTTTCTGTTAGAAAGACCACAACTGAAAAATGGAGAACTGCTTTTAATAAATCTGCTAATATGTGGTCCTAGTAATTGTGGTAAAACTAAATTTGCTGTCTTTGGTGGATGGAATAATAAAATTTAAAACGTTACGTATATTCGAAACTTGGGGGAAAAAAATAAAATTTGAACCCGCTAAAACTTTTTGCTGTAAAGTCTTTCGATACAGGGTAATGGGATGACGTCATCGATCCAGCAAGCAAAACCTAACTCTGCCCCTTTTTTTGACGATGTTGGGGGAGAAGCAGGATAAAAAACCGAAACTATTTCTGTATGGGAGACATAATGCAGTGGGGCTGCTCCCCATTTATGTCAGACATATCGAAAAACCCCAAAAAAGTTGATACGAAATGCAAAATGTTATTTTTTTTAACAAAATGATACAAACTTAAACATATTTTCGAGATCATGTAAACACAAAATGGGCCTGATAAGTTTAAACTTATTTGTTCTGAGTGTTGGAGCCATGGTTTCTTTGATTGTTAAGATATGAAATTAATAAAAAAAAAATATCGAAATAAATTTTCATACCTATATATTTATCCTAATACTCACATCAAAGTCAGTATGATCTTTTTAACGTTATAGAGTACAGACCGTTGAACCTCAGAACTAAAAAATCAACTGAAACTGAACCACTTGTATCACTGCTACCCTGGGAAAAAACTGGAACCACTAACCCAAAACCCCTCGAACCGAACCACCTTGAACCAGGTTCAGGATCACCGGTTCGCCCGGATCAGGTTGTTCAGGGTCACCAAGGGTTGGGGTTGGGTTTTTTATAAACGGGATCTAAAGTTGACAAGATAAGGAATAATTGAAGCTGGTTTTGCATCGAAAAAATCAGCTCTAAAGCTGGAGAAAACGGAGAAGATAAATGCCCCAATAAGTTTTAAAACCCCATTACACAACCCTTGATCTTGGGGGAAAATACTAAAAATAATCCCAAAATTAAAAAACCCGAAGGGGGGATTAAGACAGAACCATTAGACAATCGTTAAAACCAATTCCCGGGAAAAGCGATTCTTTTTTTAAAGAAAGTAGAGCACGTTTGATGATAATGGTATATGAAGAAGTTTTTATGAGGGCTACAACCCTTTAAGGGGGACTTAATGTTACTATAGAACAAAATCCTAATGTATATAAAGAGTTTATCGAGCAATATCCTGAAATAGCTCGTAATATGTGGATTTATATTAAACAAAAAAAAATAGATAATACTTAGGATTAACCTATATGGTTCTACGGAGAAGTGGATGTTGTTCGAAACCGTTTCTTTTCCCTTTAAAGAATGGGGATATTCAGGTTGGGAGAGGTTTATCCAGGCACTAGAGGTCTTTAGACTTTATTTAAATCACCCAAATATAATAAAAAGAAGATGAAGAGAATTTTCGCCGGATATAGAGAAAAACGAGTGTTCATAGAAGGAAAAAGATCCCAATAAAGTTGTAATTAAGGGCCGGAACAAACTTTCCGTCCTTTAATTGATTAAACATCATCTAAAGCTGGGGTTTTAAACGTAGGTCTTCAACACCAACCGATCCGCCTAAAACCCCCAACAAGAGTTTATAAAATCTACTTATAATGACGTCAATGAATTGGTCGAGGGTTTGAGAAGTTGCACGCTGCAAGGGGAGGTGAAAGAAACCTTAATTTAATAATGGGGTCCAAGAATTGAACGGGGGGGAGTTATTGAATTCTATAAAAAAAGCATATTATTTAATTTACCCCCATTAAAGTGTTGACCATGAAATAAGTTTTTTTCTTTTTCCTTTCCTCTGCTAGCTCGATCGAGATTAAAAAAGCGCACCCTTCCACTAACCGATAAAGGTTAAAGAGTAATCATAAACTTTGTAAAAAGTTCAAGATCCGTTGACAGATGTTACTAGGGGGTTAGGACGCGATGTCCGCAACTTTTTTACATCCCCTAAATTCCTTAAAAAAAAAAACTGCTGATTTCAAAAGCCGTTGAACGTCAAAAACTCTTAAAAATAAAAACCAGTTTGAGATTCAGTCACATCGCCAATTGAAAGTTTTTTTAAAAAAAAGCTGAAATCGCGTCTTTAAGTGATATTAAATACTACTGCTGGGTTTACAAAGCCCCGAACGTCGTGCAAGAAACCTAAAAATAAGACTCAGTTTATTCAAACATATCATCAGTTAAAAAAATTACACAAAAGACTTTTTAAATCAAACGCATGTTGGCATGTTGAAGAACTTAGAGGTTAAATGAAAACAGAGGCAAAAGAAGGGAGGATAGTAATTATTGATACCCGATCAACCAATTGAATGATTTGATTATTAAAGCGCAAGACTATGGGTGATATTAGCACCATAAAAAAAAATTTAGAATGAAAGTGTAATTTGAGGTCGCAGACATTAAGTGTAATTTAAGGTATTAAATTGCAAACATTTTTAATATGGCGAAACGAAGGGGGGAACAGGTTTTTAAAAAATTAACTATAAGGGGGGGGAAATTTAAACGCGCAGATTTATAAATATGGCTTAATGATACATTTGCCCCGGGTCTTGGCAGCTCGGGGTCTATATGCTGTGAAAACAAGCAGGGACATACTGGTTGTGATTGATTGTTTTTCAAAATTTCTGGACAGACCGTTAAAGACCAAAACTGGCGAGGAAGTTAAAAAGCAGACAAAAAAAATTTAAAGAGTCTGGGGAACTCCAAAGAAAATGGTGACTGATAATGGTAAAGAATACTATAATAGCAGTTTCATGACTAAAGAAACATTTTAATATCATTATGGGACTTTTTAGCGTTTTAAAAAACTTCATGAACCATTATTGAACAATTAAGGAAAAAATTTTCAAGTTGTTTACACTTTAATGGTAATCAAAATGGTTTGGGGGTTGTTAGAACAAGTTACAAATACTTATAATAATAAAAAATCAAAATTGAATGAAGCCTAGATGGAATTAAAAAATAATGAGAAATCTTAAATAATAAACAAATATTAAAGTTGTTGGGAAGAAAAAATCAAGGTTGCGATTTGTTCCTATAAGTAAGGGGTAAACACGTTGTTAAAAGGTTTTTGCCCAATTTGGGCTACAGAATTGTTAAAATATCCAAAGTGCATATAACTACTCCAACGACTTATTTTTAGAGGATCTCCAAGGTAAATCCATTAGTGGGTTTTTATAAAAGACGGGGCAGAAACAAACAACCTGATGTTTTTTTAAAACGAGAGAGAACAAAAAAAGGGAAATAAAAGTATGAAAAATGGCTTGGTTTCGATAATTCCACAACAGGGGAAATATTCCAAGGATGTGGTTTAGACAAAAACAACTTCAGGATGTTATCGGTCAACAACAGGAAATGGTTTATCAGCAAACGGGAAAACCGTTATTGGTAATTTTTTATCAACAGGATGTTGTCGGCTAAAAAAGGAAAAGCTTATCAGCAAACAGGAAACCGTGATTAGAAATTTAAAGTCCCAACCTGTTAATACTAAATACACGATTCGATTTATTTTTTTCTAAGTAAGCCTTAAAAGATTTTTTGGGCTGTTGACTGTTTTAGTTGTGAATTACGTTTTAAATTAAATGAGTTACGAGTTACCATCTTCAACTCGCTTACGGAGAATTTTTGAGATTCCTGATGAACCTATACGTTCCTATATCTCTGAACATCATTGGTAAATTTTGGTGACCGAATTTATGATTTTGAAGATCTCCTGGTTATGAGATGGAAGAAGAATTACAAAGTGCTCATTCTAAATTTGCTCCTTTTAAATTTATCCCCTTATTCAACGACCACGTCTTTTGAGGATGGAAAAAAGATTTTGAAGAAGAATTTTTGGGAAGAGATCGAAGAGAAAGGGAATTTTCCTTCTCCAACACCAGCTGGAGAACGGGATCCTGAATTTTTTCGCAAACTCAAAATTTTGCGTTGGTGCCTATCTTGCTTTAACGATTAAAGATGAAAAACAAAAAAGGAAAACCCCCCCTCAAGATTGTTCATCCCGAGTTTAAGAACCCAAAGAATTTTTTACCCTTTTGGAGGAATAGAATATGAAGATCTTCCCCTATGCTGCTGCAAGTTCCTGTCTCCGTAGAAGAAAAAAAAACAATCGCCAAAATATTTCCCTTTTTAAACCCTTTCCCAAATGCCGTTCTGTAACCAGTGTAACATAGAAATAACTTCCAATAGTCATTATCGTACAAAACATAAAGAAAAAAAACTAGAGAAGATGTTCGACCGGGAGTTAAGCTAATTAGAAGTGCTTTCAAGAACCGAATTGTTACATATCAGTTAACTTCAAACAAGACCGATGTTTAAAGAGTATTTAGAAGACTTACGAAGTAATATTTTAATGCTTTTAGCTGATTTCAAGAACACGGCTGTTTGAAATTTTTAATATGGAATTTTATGGTAGATATATGTTGGCCCCCAACGAAGGAGCAAGAAATCAAATCTTTCAATTTTCGCTATGTTACAGTTATCAAAATACCAACGAAGAATTATATAATGATTTTTGTACTATTTTTTGGGAAAGTCGTCTGAATTTAGCGAGAGATAGTGGAGATGGCGTTGTCTAAAAATATTATTTCTAGGAAAACCGGGGCCCAAAAGGGGTGGGGGAAATGTAGGAAAACCAAAAAATGGTTCTAACTTTTAGCCCAGTTGTAGCTGTGATGAGTGATTGTTCATCAAACATGTCTGCCGAATCCACGTGTTGGGAATATTTTGATCAAACAAAACAAAAATAGAATAGAAATTAAAAAAAAGGCTTTTTTTGGGGGAAGTCTGTCTACCAGTACGTCATTTCAACATTACAACTGGGCTCAGTGTTGCGGGGAGGTAAGGGTTCCGGTGAAAATTCAACACGGCTGTTTAACCTCCGAAGATCAGATCACCATCCCCCAAGTTATGAAAATTTTGGCGTGAATTTCTAGAGAGATTGCTGCTAAACTGATTGTTCGTGACGAAAAGGGCGTAGTAGAAAATTTTTTATCCGAAAACTTTTCCATTGGACTGCGTCCTTGCTGAAAAGAGCAACCATAGGCTTAAGAGTAAAGAGGGCTGATAAATTTTATGTTTTTGGGTTTTTGATATTAAGGCATTTGTCGATGCCTCGTAATTTTTTAGGTTAGAATTACCGAAAACCTTTAAATTTTTGATCGTTTTATAACGATTTGTTAACTGATGTAGCTTCATATGTTGAAAGCAATGAGAATGTGTGTGTAAAAAACATATTTGTCAATTGTGTTTAAGCGAACAAAAAATTAATTTTATGTTAAAATTTATGTAATTTATCCAAAAAGTTTATTAATCACTTTCAAAAAATATGTAATTGTAATGAAATAAATGAATAAAAAAACCCTTTTGGGGTTTTTTTCTTTAGTTAAGTTAGCAACGTCATCCTATAAACATTGCTTACGGGGGTTATCCATTAAACAATATTCAAGATATTTTGATTACGAACAAAGATTACTATCCTCAGTTAATCTTAGTCCTAAAGAACTGGCTAGCGCTGGTTTCTATTACACTGGAGAGATGATGTAGCTAAGGGCGTCATATTGAATTTAATAATTGAAAGAGGGAGATGATCCGCTATCGGACCACTATAAAATGAAATATTGCAAATTTGCCGCCATTTTGGGTGTGTCAAAATTTTTTGGGGCAGAAGGAAGGTTAAAGCAGTTGGTCCTAATTTAAATTATAAACAGATGTTATTTAACTTTTTATAGTTGGTATGATTTTGTTTATATCTCATGACTCACTATGAAGATATTAAACCTTTCACACCCTAAGCTCATTCAAGATTCAACCATGGCTCTGTTAAGTTCGGTCATAGTCGTATTAGTAGCGTTAGTAAAATGTTTTATACATTTATGCCCCTTTAAACGTTGTGCCGCTTGATAATGGGGGGAACCGAAGATTTTCCATCAAAATTTCCATGGCTTTCACTTCAATATTTACGGGATCGACACCATTTTTGGTTTTTTAAAAAGACACTTGTACCAGCGTCAGCCCAATCATTTCGATACAAGGGTTTAAAATTTCCCCACTATACGGATAATATTTTTGGGGAAAACGGAATAGAAAACATTAATAAACCAAGTTCCCGCTTTACCATTTTCAACGTAACCACTGCAGCAGAGGTTCCAGCCATCACCGTCCGTCCAGATAAAACCCTTATAACACTTTAATAATTTTTATTGCCGGTTTGTAGTGTGTTACTATCTAAATTTGTGTAAAAAATTTCCAAAAGTCAATGTAAAATGTGTTTAAAAAAATTTAAAATTTTAATAAAAAAGTGTATTTTTTAATATTAAAAAATTTAAGAAATATAATAAAAAAAGGCTTTTCACTTACGTAAAAGCCGCCTGGGTTAAGCTGGGGCCCCACACCTCCCAGACCTGGTGTTTAAAGGGGGGTTCCACATGTTAGGTTTGAATTTGACGTTTGACAAGTGACATTTTACAGACGCCATTTTTTTTTAACGCATGCGTAGGACCCTTTAATTATGTCTCATCCACGTAAGCAGTTTCCCGTCACGTGGTTGCGAAATATGACAGGTGACAAGTGACTTTTGACAGACGCCATTATTTTAACGCATGCGTAGGAACTTAATTATGCCCTCATCCACGTAAGCAGGTTCGGTCACGTGGTTCGCGACAAAAGACATGAGCAGGTAATTTTTAACACCCGACAGGCGCCATTTTTTAACGTTTGCGAAAAGACCCCGACAGGTCTAGCCCACGGGGAAACTTTTCAAAGTCACGTGGTTCGCGAAATATGACAGTTGACAGGTGGCATTTGACAGGTGACAGGCGCCATTTTTTTAGCGCTTTAAGACCCAAGATAAAATCATCCACGTAAGCTAAATTTCCTAAGTCAGTTGGAATATGAAGTTGACGGAACATTTGAAGGTGACATTTGACATTTGACAGATAGTAGACCACGCCCTAAAAACGCGCAACAAGATTCCTAAAATTAATTACGTCAGAGTTTTTAAGATATAAGTCTGACCCGGGTCGGGGTGGCGCATAAACTATCATCTAACACTATATAGCTAAATTGTTTAAAGGTATTATTCTAATAATTGAGTCAGGCTAGCGTTTTACTTGGTAACCGTGAAGAATGATAGTTCTTTGTTATTTTTTTAAAAATACGACTATGGGCCATTGGTTTAAGCGTTTTCCCTACGCACTTCGGATTTAAATTTACATATAGCTTGTAATTTTTAATTTAACCTTTTATTTACTGAATGGTTGGGAATTTATTTAGGGATTGTATAATTTATTTGGGACTTGGAAATTTATTTGGGACTTGAAAATTTATTTGGGGTTAAATAATTTGAATATTTCCTAATAATTTAAGATAATATGTTAAACTAATTTGGGTTTTTTAAAAATCTCAGATTCATAAGAATTTAAAAATATATGTCCCAGTAAGCTTGACCTCTGATCTGAAAAAATAACCAACAAACCCCAAATTTTTCCATACCCTTTTTACTGACTAGTATTTCTTTTAAATAAAAACCTATATTTTAATTATTCTCTCCATTCTAAATACAAAAACGCCTTAAGTGTAAGTTATTGATACTTGTTCCAAAATTTTATTTTGAATTCCATAGAATGCCAGGACTACTTTCAAACAGTTAATTTAAGTCAAACAGTCGTGGCAACCGCCGCATAAAGGATCAACAGGTTTTTAACGCCATGAGGAGCTTTGACGTGGCCCTCAACAAAAACCCGCAGGAAAAGGGAGGACGTGGGGAGAGGGTTATGGGAGAATTTCCAATGTCCCCGGAACTTGAAATAGCAAAAGAATCAAGATATACCATTAAAATTTCTGTTTCAGAGACATGGGCTGTTTAAATTAGGTCAGGGGATAAGGCAGGCCGGAAATTAAGTTTTGAATGGATTTTACACCAACCGAGGAGAGAAGACCTGGGTTTTAAGGAAATGGACGCAGTTCATTCTAGGATGCATAAACACACCACATCATCTAGAAAAGCACAAACACAAACCAAAGAGGTAAGCCTTTAATGCAATTTATTATGGAAAACAATTTGGGAAAAATGTAGGGCAATAAACCAACTTTTAAATAGTAGAAAAAATAAGATTAAAAGCCACATTACGTTTAAGTAATGTTATCAATTATGATCTGAGGAGGAAGTTGCTCAAATCATAGACAATAAACCACGATAGGGACATGAACCTAAAAAAAAATATCGAACCCTCAAAAAAGGACGAAGCCTTTGGCAGACCTTAGAGGGACAAAGTAAAAATAAACTACACAGACCTAAAATAAACGGATCAAAAACAAGACGTCACTATTTCCGCATACAATGAGAACTGCCCCTGGTGATAAAAAGATGAAAAAGGGCCCGGGGTGAATCGAGAATCTCAACCAAACTGAAAAAGAGGGGGAGAGAATACAACAGGGCAACACGGATGGGAAAAATTATACAGGAGTCTTACAAAACAAAGCGTTGAGAAAAGTAAGAGAGATTTATGGAGAAGGCACCTGGAGAAAATCAAAGGAACTCACGAGGCCGACTCATAAAATTCTTTCGAAAACCTAATCACCATTTATTTTAAAAAACCAAAAACCATGGGGGTTTCACAAGAACCAAAGGGGGTACGAGAGACATCTCAGTACACTTTCCCGAGATGAAAAATAACCAACATGTTACGGGAAGATCAAAGCCCAGAACCGGGAAACCCAGCAACTGCCCGGGGGAGGAGTGGCAGGTAGCAAACCAATGATAAAGTGGACAAAATAAAAGCCAAAAACCCTCATTTAAACCCGAAGAACGCCTGAAACGAATGATTTATTCAGTAATGCCAAAGGGGGAAGAGTTATTAATAGATTGTGTCTATTTTAAGAGGCAGCCCAGCCTGGGCAAACCCAACAACCTAGAGACTAATTCAGAGAACATTCATCCCGAAACCGGGGAAAACCGGGACGATGGGGCAAAATTTTTAGACCAATAAGTCTTATGTCGTTCGTGTTTAAGACCCTAGGAAGTTGTGGACAGGATATCAGAAAATAAAATACGGACAGACCCTACACAAGGACACATATGCATACACAGCAAATTTCCACAGAAACGGCATTACGTAATATAAAAAAAAAATATATAAAATAATATATATATATATATATATATATATATATATATATAAGCTTTTAAAATAAGGGTGGAAAATTTAAAATTTCACTTAATCCTTCAAACGGCAAACAACATCCACGTTAAAAAAAAATCTCCTAAATTAAAACCACACAAAACAACATTTACAATTCTTTATTTCCCGACAACATCCAAGAATTCCCATTTGCTTGGTAATTAACAAATTAAATGAAAAAAAAAAATTAAAAACAATCTGCTCATTTTGATTTTGAATGAAAAAAAATCAAAAACTTAAAATCCCGCTAGAGAAAAAACACCCATAAGATACAAAATTTGAAAATGTTTAAATTGGAAAGTCAATTTATTAAAATATTTACAACCCGTAATAGGACCCTTGTCTTCTTTTCCAAATCAAAAGTATGGTAATTTATTTAATTTATAGTGTTTATATCTTTTGATTTGGGATTACCCTTATGCGGGTTGGGTTTTTTTACAATACCTAAAACACCTCTCTTTCAAAAAGTCCTTAACACCTTGTTTTTGATCGAAAATGAATAGCCGATTGATAATTAAAATGCTATACGTCAATTCCTCGGAACGGGCCAAGACATAACAAAACTTTGCTCGGCGCCGGTGGTTTTGTCCCGAAGCATTACTTGTGCCAGAATAATTGGGGAAAAAAATTTCCCGAAAATTTGGTAATATCACAAAGAGATATTTTAGATAAGAGATGAAAAAAATTTTTTCGTGTTAAAGGGGGAAAAAATATAATTTAAAAATAATAAATTAACACAAAAATTTTACACCATAACGTTTATCTGCCAAAAATTTTATTTTCTTAAAAAGAATATTCCCCCAAATATTCGACACCTATGGGGCTCCAATTATCCTATTCTGGGACAAGTATATGGATTACATTCTGGACAAAATTTTGCCCAAAATCTCTACCGGCGCCATTCTTATATGTTTTTTGGGGTGTTCTTGGGCCCACCCGAGGAATGAGATTGACAGTCGCTCACATTTTCAACTCTATCAATACAATTCAGTTTAAAGTCGAAAAAAAAAAAAAACAACAGTGTTCCATTTTAGAATTTATTGATAAGAGGCTGGTAGTTTGATTTTTAAATTGGTTAAAAAACCCAAACCCCATCGGGGCTTAATAAATTATTATTCTAACCATCCCCAAAATAAAAAAAATACTGTCATCGCCATGAAGAACAGAGTTATCATATTTCGAAAAAGATTTTTTAAAGAAAATCTTTATAAACTTTTGAAGATATTTTTTTCAACGGATATCCAGAAACATATTATCCAAATTAATTAAAACACTAATCCTTAGACGGCCCAACAGACGATAACCCTCCCAAACTATCAAATATAAAAACTTCCTTACATCCAGGGGCTAAGCATAATTAAATAAAAAAATTTACTAATGTTAAAAAATTAAAATTCAATATAACTATAAAATTGGTACTTTTCTGAAAATGAAAGATAAGATCCCTACTTACATAATTATATTTTACAAAATTCATGTTTGGGATGTAACAATGTTTAGGCCAGACTCAAAGTTTAAAAACACGCATAACACAACAAAAAGGATTGTGAATTGCAAAACGTTCAGGGGTTTGGGTTGTCATTTCAGATCTTGGGTTACATTTTTAACAAAATATAAAATTTTGACCGGGAGACGAATTATCGAAAAGAATTTTTTGAGATGCCCCACATCAGTAAAGAGCCAAAAAAGATCAATTCTAGATCCGATATTGACCATTTAAAGGTCTTTTACCAAATTTTGAAAAGTATTATTATTTTCCCCTTTTTGGGTTTTAAAAATTTTCTCAACCTGTTTATTTTTGTTAGAACTGTTTTCTTTATTTCTGTAGAAGATGTTTTTATATTTTTTTATGATTTTAATGTTTTTGTAAGTTTTTTTACCGATATTATTTTAGGAAATAAAAATAGTAAAGATTTTTACATTTTCAGAATTTAGCCTCGTGTGTTCATTTTAATCTTAAAATAATGATACTTTTAAAAACAATGAACGTGGTCTCTGTAATTTTTGTTTTGTGATGTTTGGTTTTTAAATAACAATAATTTAAGAAAATTTGTGTGTTTTATATTTGGAGATTTTTTTTGTTAAGTTAATGTTTTAAATATTCTGAAAAAAACTGTCGAAATATAGAGGATTAAAAATTTTTTTTTCCCCGATATAACCCCCATGACCGTTTCCCGCTATTTGTGCTGAAAATTTTATGGGGTCGAAAAGATCATTTTATATATATATATATATATATATATATATATATTTTATTTTATTATTATATAATTTTTTTAATTTCTTTTCTTGGGGGGTTTTTTTGGGACAAAAATTAAACAACTAATCCGCCCTCGCTCCTGTGGGCCTTTTCAAGATAAAAAAGTTCAAAAATACAAATTTTACCCGGATAAAAGTAAATGTGATTTAAAAAAATGTAGTTATACAGGTGGTCTATTAATTTTATTTATATTTCTATTTTAGAACATTATATCTGAAAAAAACCCCAAACATGAGGGCGAAACGTTGAAGATGTTGTTTTAACTGCAATCCATACCCAAAAATAAAATTAAAATATTATTTTTATGGTTAAAGAAGAAAGAAAGTTTATATATATATATATATATATATATATATATATATATATATATATATATATATATATATATATATATATATATATATATATATATATATATATATATATATATATATATATATATATATATTATATATTATATATTATTAAATATAATTAATATAATATTATTATTATTAATATATTTGATATTAATATTATTTTTAAATAATACATATTAATATTAATATAATATTATTAAATATTAATATTAATAAGTTGACCAGTAAACCGCATAGGGGATTATTATTATGACGAAATTTGGCATCAATTTCGCTTCGATCGAATAATTAACCAAAAAAAAAATTTACGTGATTCGCATTATCTGTCAAATTTTATTTTTTTTCCAAAAAAAAAGTTGGGTTATTTATCAAAATATCAAAAAAAATTATATAAAGGTTTTTTAAAAGTATTTAGCCCCTAGCAAAAATTTTAAGTATAAGAAATTTTGATATTTTGTCCGTTTTTTGTAAATTACCCCTGTTTCAAAATAAGACTAAAGCAACCTACATAAAACTTTAGTTTTGAAAAAATGCTTATTCCAGACATGTTTTCTTTAAAGTAGTCATATGAAATGTTTGTTTTCACAAAACTTGGGGTATTGAAATTTTTCCCTGTGATGCAAAGTTTATTTATTTTTAACCCTTTAAGGTAGCCATAAAATAGCATTTTTGAAAAGTTTGTGTCTAAAAGTAATACACATTAATATTAGGGAAAAGAGTTTAATGAAAAGAGTCAAATTTTTTAATAAAAAAACTTATTATTATAATTAAACGAAAAATTTCAACTTTTTAATTATTAACAAACATTTTTTAAATTTTAAAATTAAATAAAAACAGTTTAAAACTTAAATTTAAAATTTCTTTTTGTTAAAATCATTTGTTCAATACAAATAATTGTTCTTGACACATCTTTAATGGGGTTTTGATACTAAGGGGCCCATTTCGAAATGCAGTTTCGAATCACCGTTTCAAATGATCAACACTACGGGAAATTTTGTTTGTAAACTTTTTGTTTTAGGGGGAACCCCACAAGAAAATTAAGTGGGGTTAAATCCGAGACTTAGCGGCCAGTATCTCAATTAAATTACTTGCCCTAAATACCCAAGAGGCGTTCCGAACCTGTCTTGTATTATGGATGGGAGCACCGTCACACTGGTACTAAAAATTTTGCCTTATTTCAAAGGCTAATGTCCAAAATTTCGGGGGTCTCGGTGTTAAGGAAGCGTAGGTACTCTTCAGAATTTATACCCCTTTAAAAAATAAGGACCAACACTGACTAAACACCCCACCATACATTTGTTTTGTAAAGGAATATTCCCCCATTCTATTTTAAAATTTGGGTTTTTTTGAGCCCACCATCTACAATTTTGAGAGCTTACAACCCCTTTTTGGGAAGTGAAATGGCCTCGTCGGTCCATAAAACGTGAAAGGGAAAGGACACATCTTCTTCTTTTTCCCCCTGGTACCAAAAAGAGAATCCCAAACGTATGTCAAAATTCGTTCCAAAAGATTTATAAATTTAGGTTTATGGTTTAAATTTATTTTTAAGCAAAATTTTCCCCGCTCTTCTTTGTACATCAGTTCTGCAAGAAACATGTCACTTAGTTTGGCCATGTTCCACAACATCTAGGCACACATTTATTGGACTTCTTCACTATGTTTTATAGGATTCGAGATTTTTAAATGAATTTTCCACCGATCCAGTTGATTTAAATTTTCCATAATCCTACTTACAGAACTGTTAATTTTTGCCTGATGCCTTTCATTAAAAATATTGGCTGCACAGATGACTGTGTTTTCACCACATATTAATACAATTTCAATTTTTTCCTGTAAAGTTAACATTTTTTTAAATTTAATATGCAGTATTAATTTAAAGTCACAGAAAACAGAAAATTTTCTTATTATTAAAACAAAGCCTTTTGTCTTTTTTATCATTTGTTTTAGGCCAACTTGTTTTTGGTGATTAAGTATTTAAATACTAATTAATTTTTTGAATACTACTTAATAAAAAATATATTTTGATTATTTCTTAACATAGCTTTATAAAAATTTTAATAAAGAGTTTTTAAAAAAATCGTTGAAATAATAAAAACCTTTGAAGTTAAACAAAATGTATTTTTACTTAATGCAAACTTTAATGATACTGTGTACCTGTTTGTCTTAATTAAAAATATGATTACTTTTAGCCACAAACCAGTTTTAAAAAATAATTATTTTATGGAGTTACCTTATAAGGGTCAAAAACAAATAAACTTTGCATCACATAGGACCAAATTTTAATAACCCTATTTGGATTTTTAGAACAGCACACATTTAAACCGAACTTTAAAGAAAAGGTGTCTGGAATAAAGCATTCTCAAAAGTAAGAAGTTTTATGTAGGTTGCGTTAAGTCTTATTTTGCAACAGTGGTGCAATTTACAAAAATGGGCAAAAAATCTAAATTGTCTTATACAGCTCAAATTTTGCATCGAGCTAAAAATGCATTTAGAAAAACTTTTCTAATGACTTTTTTGATATTTTGAGAAATAACCCCATTTTGAATTTTTTTAGAAAAAAGTTAAAATTTGACAGATAGTGCGGATCACGTGACTATTATTTTTTGGTTAATTTTTATCTCGATCGATGCAGCAATTGATGCCAAAGTCAAATTTTGAATAAAACTATTAATAAAAATCCCGTATGATGCAGACTTTACTGGTCACACTGTATAATATATATATATATATATATATATATATATATATATATATATAAATATATATATATATATATATATATATATATATATATATATATATATATATATATATATATATTTTATATATAAGATATAAAAGAAGCGTTTGACAACATCGAGTGTGGCAGTGGCAACAACCCGGAATCCCCAGCAAGGTTGGAGACATCATCTGGTATACATATAGATCCAAAACAAGCAAGGAACTGGAAAGGGCGTGTACAGTAAAATGATGAACTCACAATTCTCCATTCCACTAGGAATATACAGTTCTGTATTTAAAACAAAAAAATATATGCTTTACTGTACTGTGCAAAATAAAATAACAGGAGGCTTTATAAAAACAAACGGATCTGCATAATAACAGACAGCCAGGAGTCATTAGGGGCACTAGTAAATCCCAAGGTAACGTCCAAGCTGACATGGGAATGCCAAAAAGAACTGAAAATCCTGGGAGAGCGCAACGAAGTAACACTTCCGTGGATACCAGGACATTCGAGAATAGAAGGCAAAAAAAAACGGTTAAGTTAGCGAGACAGGGTATGTAGGTAGGTAGGTTTAAAGTGAGTGGACTTTTTACGCCCTCCACTGCGACCGCTCGGTCTATTGTGGCTCACACCTTTTTGTATTTCTCCCAATAGGATCGGACTTCTAATGAATCCGATACCAGATTGGGAGAGAGTTTTTACATCTCCTCTTACTTGTGTCGCTACCGGACACAAGCACAATGTGTTCTGATGTGTTCTGGTGTCTCTGTCTCCTGGAGAGAATGACGAGCAGACGATTAGATCCATCATGCCTTCCTCTCCCGGTCTAGTGACGTGGGTAGCTACCAGTTCCTTGTTACAGGAACCAGATGTTCTTTCTGAGGCCGCATATCCGGCCTTATCCTATGAAAACGGTCTTCGCTTTCTGTTTAAAGCCAGGGAACCCCTTTTTCCTATAAAGACGGTTCTGTCCACCTCCTGTTTGGATTCAGGAAACCCTTCCTAAGCACCTGTTTGTTCGGGATGGATTAGTCCTTCCCCGTGAACCAGGCACCGGGGACTTCAGGGGCACCTTACGAAACGGATTCACCCGTTTCGGTCGGCGCACCTTTGTCTGCTTGTGACCTTGAGTGGCACCTCTCGAAACGGATTTATCCGTTTCGGTCAGGGCACCTTTGTCACATTTTTCCTATGTTTGGAGCTAGGGAAGTAATAGTCCACCACGGCAGACCCCCCATTACCGCAGTAAGGCTAAATACTCTGAGAGGTCGCCCTGTATCTCAGAGGCACCGTTGGAGACACCTGTTTAAGGCACAGGATGTCATTCACTTATCAGCACGGTATGCTAACACCTTGAGTTAAAGCCTTGTGTTTATCTTAGCTTCGGATTCCGTTCCACACGCTAGCCAAGAGAGTTGCCGATAACCAGCAACTCTATCGCATGTCCCAAAAGATCCTACTGGGCCCAACCACCACGACGATGTGTGAACACAGCGGTTGGGTAGCGAGACAGGGATCATCCACACCAAACTTTGGACCAGAACCTACCCTTGGAGTGACCAAAACCACAGCACGAGGGCAAACAAGGGAATGGATTTGAAACAAACACAAGGAATACTGGGGGAGCATCAGTAGAATAAGACATGGAAAAGGCTTTATAAGGGGTCCATCCAAAAGAACAAAGGAGGAACTTCTCAGACAAAGTAGGAAAAGACTTCGCATAACCACAGCTGCTAACAGGACACGATAACTTAAGAGGAGACCTAGACAAGGTAGGCTTATACAATGGGTACCCAAGTTGCAGAATATACGACGATGGGAAAGAAACAGCCCACCATATCCTGTGCGAATGTAAAGCGTTAAATCGCAAAAGACAGGCATTATTTAGGCAACCGAAAATGACCTACAGGAATATATTAACCAACTAGTATCGGGGTTACATAGACTCGTAGAGGAAACAAGACTAATGGGAGGATTAGTATAAAAGATAACGGGAGATTAGGCACAAAAAGCCCAAGAGGCTACGCTGCCTCCGGTAGTAAATTAAGACGGCTTCCAGGGAAAATTATATTAATTTTTTATGGCTTATTATATTTGGTTTTTTATGGCTTCTCTTCGATTTTTAAAATGTTTTTTGAGTTTCTTTCTTTAGTAATCTGCAAGTTCCTAAGAGTCAATCGACTCTGCGCATGCACCAGTCTATATTCTGGAACCTGAACTAAAGTGGTATCTTCTTGCATGTTTGACGAGTAACTTAAATAATATTCTATAATAAAATTTCTAGTCTAAAAACAATTTCTTCGAATAAAAAAACCGTTTTGGCCAACCACTTGCTGCGACCCTAGTATGAAAATATTAAGATGTATTTTGGAACATTGGTACTTAAAATAATTTATAGAAAAGATGATATTAAAAAAAATATTTGCTGTACTTACAAATCTATATGCCATTCTTCTTAGTTTATCAAATTCCTCTTGTCCAGCAGTGTCTGACAAAATAATTGTGTAAGGTTCATAATTTATCGGAATCGTCATTGAATATTCATCAAAACTGCAAACACACTATTTGTATTTAAAAAGTTAATTCTAAATTTTTTTACGTATAGCAAAAGGTTTTTGGTTTAATAATAACTAGTAAGAAAGTAAAGAGTATATACCAAAAAACTGAGTTTGTAGGCATTTAAAATAATAACATTTGTCAATTTTAATGTATAATGAAATTTTATAAAGTTGTTAAAGTTATTTTATAACTTTAAACGGTTAATTTTAAAATTATTATTTTTAAGTATGCTAATTTAGCATATTATTTTGAGGTTAACAAAAACCTAAGACCAAAGGTTATATTAAAGATATGTTAAAAGGTGCACAGTGGCATGATTCAAGATAGACTGTTTCAAAAATGGCTACCTAACGCTCCGCTTCCCCAAATTATATTTTTATTTAATAAAAAGCTCATGAAATTTAAAAAGATTGTCGGAGCCCTTTTTTGAGAATTTTTTATTTTTTTTTAATTCTGCCCCAATTTGAAAAAGTGGCAACTGAAATTTGTAGTCCTTGGGTAAAACATATTTTTACTTGATATTTTAGCCTGAATATTGTTACTCGGGGGGTTTTCGGGGTCACTTATCACGAATATAAGGTTAAAATTCGAAAAACTCTAAATCCAAGGCGGATTCCTAATGGCGGGTATCAAAATAGAAAAACACTTAAAAGGCGGGGAATATAGATGAAACATTTTACCTCAGGGGTTTTCATGGTCACTAATCACGAATCTGAGGAATTGGAAATCCAAGGTGGCTAATACATAAGCTTCGAAGGGAAACATTCTTGAGGTTCCTAACAAGACATTGCTCTTGTCTGTTAAGGGAAAAATGAGAACAAAAACAAACCTGACATAATAACCTAACCTACCAAGGGGTGTTAAATCTAATATAACTCACCCTGCTAAAGGGAATTAAATTTAAAATAAACTATCCTAGCACGGGAATTTTTTTGCTACAGGATAAATTAAGAACTCACATAAACATATTCTACCCTATTGCAACTTTCCAGTTACCTCGTTTTTTTCCTAATGTCAGTTTTAGGTTGGCCATTTTTCGTATTATTTCCTACAAACTTGTATAAATTAATACAAATTTTTGTATAATAACTAATAACCTAATCTGTTTTCTCAATATGCACACATATATTCACCAGGATATGTTGTTATGTTTATTTCTGTTTTTTTTTGCCTCTAGCTGGTTAATTTTCCTTAGCAGTCTATGTTAGGTTTAGTTCTCCTTTGCAGGGTAGATTATGCTAGGTTTGTTTGTGTTCTCATTTTTCCTTCTAGCAGCCATATTTATTCTGGAAGGGTAGGTTATGTTAGGTTTATTCATGTTATTATTTTTTCCTGTAGTAGGCCAATTCCCTTGCCATTTTATTATACTTAATGATACTCAATTATAAAACTCTATGATATTTGAATTAAAAAAATACATGAAAAAATACAATTGGTCAATTTAAATAAAATACAAAAGGTATTGTTTATGTGTCATAGTATTATTATTTATCTATTCCCTATAATATTGTGGATCAATTTTTGACAAGAGCAAGACAAAACCGACCCAAGACCAAGATCAAGGCAAGACTGACTCTAAACGACCAAAACGAAAACCAAAAGAATATCGTGAATTCTGAAAAAATCTAAAATCAAGAAAAGGTTGACATTAATTTTGAATAAATTTCCCCACTGTGCGCCATTTTGGATTCGCCATCTCAGATTAGTCAACTTAGATTTTAAATTTTTCCAATTTCAACCTCAGCTTCGTGATTAGTGGCTACCAAAACCCCTAAGTGAAATGTTTTATCCATATTCTCCAGATTTTAAGTGTTTTTCTATTTTTATACCCGTTATTTTGGATCCGCCATCTTGAATTTAGAATTCTTCAAATTTCGATCTTGTATTCGTGATTGGTGACTACGAAAACGCCTGAGTAAAATGTTTCATCCATATTCACCGTATTTATAGGAGTTTTTAATTTTATTACGCCCCATTTTGGATCCGCCATCTTGAATTAGCTATTCTGGATTTCAATATTTTTGAATTTTTTGACCTCAGATTCGTGATTAGTGACCACGAGAACCCCTAAGTAAAATTTTTCATCCATATTCCCCGGATTTTAAGTGCTTTTTCATTTTGATCCGTCATCTTGAATGCAGATTTTTCTAAATTTCGAGCTCATATTCGTGATTGGTGATCCTGAAAACCCCCGAATAACAATATTAAGGCCAAAATTTCAAGTAAAAATAGGTTTTATCTAAAGACTCGAAATTTCAGGTGCCACTCTTTTAACTTGGGGTAGAATTTGAAAGAAATAAAATATATATATTTTCATATATATATATATATATATATATATATATATATATATATATATATATATATATATATATATATATATATATATATATATATATATATATAAAATATATATATATATATATATATATATATATATATATATATATATATATATATATATATATATATATATATATATATATATATATATATATATATATATATATATATATATATATATATATATATATATATATATATATATATATATATATATATATAAATTAATATATCTTGAGCCTTGTTATAAATAATAACAAATAGGTAGAGTTTCTTTGGGCATATAGACTACTTAATGAACTGAAAAGAAATACATATTGAAAGTCCTGTTAGAAGTGACTACTAAGCTTGGTTGGTTTAAAATTACGAGGCCTCCAAGTAAATGGATAACCCCGGGTCCAGCCAATCCGATTACACGTGTTTCACCCTTATTGGGGATGGTCACACCGAATGTAGGCCGTGGACACCCTTGACCTGCAAAGCAGCCAGCTTAAGAACAATCGTAACTCAATACAATTGAACGTAAGAAGCAACCAGCGCCATCTCGTCAAGTAGTAGTCACTTCTAACAGGACTTTTAATATGTCAGTTCATTAAGGTGTATATGCCCTAAAATATATATATTATTATATTATATATAAAATATATATATATATATATATATATATAAATATATATATATATATATATATATATATATATATATATATATATATATATATATATATATATATATATATATATATATATATATATATATATATATATATATATATATATATATATATATATATATATATATATATATATATATATTAAGTCTCGTGTAAATAACTGCCTTTTAATTTACTTAGGACACAAGCGGTATGTTACTACTGTAAAATGTATGAAATAATAATAAATAGTTATATTAGGTCTTCACAATCCAAAAACGGCATACCGATTTAAAAAATATCACAAATTCTGTTACTTAATTATACCTTTTTTAATTTTAGGGTTAATGTTCCTATTACGCATAATATTTTATCATTTTATTTAGTGGAAACAAAAATAAAATAGGCTTTTTGCTTTTAAAAGATGTTTTACACAATAAACTTGATACTCACATAGTTGGGGTGTATCTATCATCAAATTTCTTATCCTTATAAACAATAAGAAGACACGTTTTTCCAGTATCACCATCTCCAACAACTGTTATCCTTATTATTTTATTTGCACTGGCTGTCTTTTGATTACGGCTACTTGTAGACATGTTTTGTATTTATTGCACTAGTTTATTCATTCTGAGCTGCAATATTAAATAATAACAGAACTACTTATCTGCTTTTAAAACAATAAAAAATCCAAATATTTTAACCGAAATAATGTTATACCCAGACTGAGTAAGAGTATGTGTATTAACATAAAATATATCAAGTATCTATTGACTTTGACGGTAAACTGGAAAAACGATAGAAACAGTGTCAAATTATTGGAAATGTGTCTGGAAATATATCTACTTAAAGCCTACATAGAATCATAAATCACAAGAGTTGCTCAAAATGTTGTCCATATCTCTACTTTCTGTATATTAGGCACTGCGCCATTTATTTTCTTTTTTTTATTTCTTAAGCTACCTGATAATAATGAGTTAAAGCTCTTGATATTTTGTGACTCGCCCCTTGCGTAAATTTTATTATTCAGCTTATCCCATAACAATAGTTGAAGGCATTAAAGTCTGGTTGATTGGTTATTAAGCGGGGTTGGTCACGAGCTCAGATTTGCACTGCTGCCTATTGGCTTGTGCTTCCCTTTCTTGTTATAGGAGTCCTTCTCTCTATTGTTGTTTTCACTACCTGTTTTGATAGGCCAGGGACTGGCTCTGGGTCAATGATTTTTCTAGATGATCCCGCTCTTGCTAGTTCATCTGCCTTCTCATTGCTTTGTATTTCCGTGTTTTCAGGAACCCAGAGAACTTCTATCCTGTTGTCCCTGACGGCAAGTTCTTTTAGGTCCTTCAGGAAATCCATCGTGTTTTTTAATGCAAAACGATAGGAGCTTTAAACTTTTGGGCATCCTGACTGCCCGAGTAAAATTGTAGAATGCGTATGTTTTGGTTGTGATATCCTCTTTTCACATTTGCTTGAGCATATGCAGATATAGGTTTTCGCCTGGTATACTGTGGCTTGCTAGCGTAAGGGAAAGCCTTAAGTCACTCTGGCCTTACCCAAAATTCACCAGCACCCTTGCTATTATTTGTGTTTGAGCCATCGAGGTACCAAATCAGGTCTCTGGAAAGTAATGGAGGTGTTCCCCCATCCATATGTCAAGATCGCAGCTGGGTTTGTCAAACGAGACCTGGAGGCTTGGCTGTCAACTCACCGGTTCGTTATTCGTGATCCATCTCTTAACAAATGTTTCGTAAAGATAATCATAAACCTTCTATGTGTTGAAAGGTGGGTCATTATCGTGTAGGAACCAGATGCTGTAAAAATTGACGGTAAATCATCCAAATAACCTTTAAAAGCTAACAACACAAAACTGAAAATTGTTTTCTTTATTAAAAGTAACAATAAGAACACGACCCCAAAATTTTATTTTTATAAATGCCAGCCTACATGTTATGACTAAAACGCACTTAAGATCGAGTTTATTAACATTTATTTAGTGGTTTATGTACCCACTTATTCCGTTTTCCCTTTGGACCCACTTTGTGCACCTGCCCTTAACTTGCTAAAAGGATGCGAACGTCATTTTACTATTCGAGCTATTAAAAATAGTTTTGTTTAAAATGGTAATCTTTTATTGGTTTACGGCCTGCAATTAGCGGCTCGATTAAACTATTTATCACATTCAAAACCCCTCGTATACAATGAATAACAGTCTTATTAGTTAATAGTAAATAATACTTCAACCTATGTATTATAAATATTCTTATATGCTTTCGTTTAAAATAATATAAAATTGTGAGCAACAACACAGCTGTTAAATTCAACTGTATCAGTAAAGAATAATCCTAGATGGTAATTCAACATATAAGGTGTATCACAAAAGTAAAAAATTAACAAATTCTACGAACAGTTTTCGTATTCCTTAAAAAGTGTTATTTAAAAAGCATCAGAGCATCTTAGAATAAAAAATGTGTTAGATGTTTTCATATTGTTATTCTCTATTCAAGAAGGGGTTAAAATATTAATTTATAGTGGGCACCCGCCCCTCTTTAAATTTTGAAATAAAAAGTACTTGTTTCGTCCAATCAAGGTTTGTTTTCCTAATACAAATGTTTTTTTTTTGTATTATTTTTGGGAACATAATAATATTTTTATTGCCTAAGGTTTATTATGCCTTACTGAAATCATCATAATTAATCTCTATTAATTCTCTATTTTTTATAACTTAAATATGTACCCATTTTTGTAACAATCTCTATAATACATGATCGAGAAAAGCGCGCGCATCAAGCCAGAATAAACTTTAAGCCGAAAGGTCTCTCTCTATTTGCGTGCCTTACAATGAACACACAAGTACCGGTTACCCGTAATCGATAAAGAGATGTCAATGTCAGCTAAGACTTTACAAGTTATAATTTAACATTTTAAAGTGCCATAGTGAGAGTGATCCAGGAACTTATTACCAATCATACACAATCCCAGCAGAAGGAGCTTACTACCAATCATCCACACTCGCAGCAAAACAGAATATGTTATTTTTTTCTTTGGGGATTGTCACATTTTATTATTAATTTATTTATGCTAGTTTTAATACTATAATACAGTTCACTTTTCTTAATCTCGCCACTACATTTTTTGGTCCAATCGATTATGGATCTTAAAATCGCATTTAATAATTATCCTCTTAAAAATAGTTTCAGTTTGGCATAAATAAATATCTTTTTAAATTTTGGTAATAATAAAACCGAGAGCACCCCTGGACAGCGCCTCTTATCGCGCTCACAAGTTTATTAAAAACCTAAGATTTGATTATAAGCATTTTTCTCTTTCACCGGTTTATTAAAAACCTAGGAATTTATGATAAGCATTTTGCTTTCTTATAGATTTATTGAAAATCGAAGAACTTATTTTAAGCATTTCCCTCTCTCACAGGTTTATTAAAAACCTATTCAATTATCTTAAAATAATAATAAAGCTTCCCTCTATAACTCCTTTTAGAAATTTGCCTAGAATACATGCTCTAAGCTTGCCCTAATATTATTTTTATGGCTTATTAATATAAATTATTTTTTTGAAAATTAATTATTAATTAGAATTGTCACTGTACAAGATAATATTTTATTGTAATATTCTACACGCCTGTTTTTAAAAATAACTGACAAAAAACTTAAAGGTCTCGTTCCTCTCAGAGATAATGCTTTTGGTCGATTGCAGGATATTTAAGATATTGCTAACGGAGCCTTGGTTAATGATAAAAAGCACAGCCAGTTTAAAGCTTGTTATAAGCATGTTCAATCGGTTATTGCTGATTTTGACACTTAGCACTCTGGAATTTTGTCTATTTTGGTAACTATAGAAGAGGCTGCCATTGTTGAGCAACATTCGTGTGTTATGAAGTAGACGGTATTTTTACTGATCTGTTCGATAATAAAACTAACACCATGTTGCTTCTCCAAGTTATGTCAAGTTGCCAAAATTTGAACTTAAACAATTCGATGGATCATTTCGAAATTAAAAAACTTTTATAGATCTGTTTGATTCCATGATTCACAAAAATTCAAGTAAAGTAGAAAAATTTACATATTTGCTTAATTTATTGGAGAGCACTCTCTTAAGTATTGTCCAACGTAATCCAGTAACAGATGGAAACTATATTATTGCTTATAATGATTTAAAAAATAGATATAAGTTTAATAGCTGTTAGCATTGGCGTGAAATTGAAGAAAAATAATGATCTTGATGTAAAAGCTCTTTATTCTCTTTTGGATACATTTACTGAACATTTGTTAGGTCTGAAACATAGGGATCACCCTATTGCAGAATGGGATTTTATTTTATTTTACATGCTTTTTGATCGACTCGACTCTAGCACAGCCACTCGATTTGGACTTAACGGCCGAGTGATGATCGCGTTGTTAAATTTAGCAATGGACTTAGCAGTTTAGAATGTTTAACAAAACGTCATTGTCATTGTTACGCAATGATTTTAGTAGGCAAGCTGTTAAAATCTGACATTTTGTTAAACATTCTAAACCGTTGTTAACTTGTCAACAATTTGCTAAAGTGACAACGGTTTAGAATGTTTAACAAAATGTCAGATTTTGACAGGTTCTAAAATCATTGAATAACACTGACAATGACGTTTTGTTAAACATTCTAAACTGCTAAGTCCATTGCTAAATTTAACAACGCGATCATCACTCGGCCGAAGTGTGGCGAATTTTTGGAGGATTTTTATAACAAACACAAGCAATATGAAATACTATTAAATTTTCTAAAAAACCAATGTGTAGCCCTAGATTCTTATTTCACTCCTTTTCTCCACAATATATCGATAAAGATAAACTTTCGAAACCTTCAAGGATTTCTAAAGCCCCCACTCGTCCTGCTTGTAAAAAAACTGGTCACTTAATTTATAACTGTACAGAGTTTTTGGAAAAAAAAACGCTGTTGTGCGATATGACTTTAATAAATCAAATTAATGGTGTACCAATTGTTTAGGAATAGTGTAGTTAATTTCTTAACTAACTTTGTAGAGATTTCACCTAACGACATCTTGTGACCGGTTTCGATCTATATCAGATCTCATCAGACAAGCTAGTCGAAGGCTTCGACTAGCTTGTCTGTTAGATCTGTTGTCAAACCGTCACAAGATTGTTAAAAATTTCTAAAAATTTTAAAACTACCAATTTTAATAGTCCGTACAGGTATTGGGCATACATTTCCAAATGTTTGTAACATTATTTCAGCTCGGCAAGTCTATGACACCGTAAGTTGAGAGGAGTATGCTTCGCCTTTGGTCAGTAGATGGCGTTGACGTCTATTACCTATTCCAATTGTTTAGGAATAAAACATACTAATACCACATGTATATCTCGAATGCGCTGTGCTAAATGTTGCAAATCACATAATAATTGCTATTGACCACAACATTTGTGGTGATAGATTAGTTGCCCTTTTGCTGCCAAATTCTTGACATTTTTTTAATTATGGAAAACTTTTTGAACCGTGAGAAAGTCGATATTCGTAACGCACATGCCGCTGTCCGAGAGTACCAAAGAAGGATTCCTGCATGAAGACTTACACATTGGAAAGTATTTGTCTGGTTATATAGAAACTTGCTAAAATATGAATCCTTTAAACGTGCTCCAGGGCAAGGAAAGCCTTTGAAAATTTATGATTATAAGGGAGTGCTAAATAGAATTGGGAAAAACCCTTAGATATTATTAAGAACCCTGAAAACCACTACTAATATCAATGTATAAATCAAATGTAAGTTTTTAAAAAAAAAATTATTTTCTATGCCACATAAATTAGTTTAAAACATTTTCAGATTGAAAAAATGACTAACACCCTTTCTATTAACACAGGGTACAAGACTTAAGAGACGAATATTTTCTAGTTCGAGTAGAATTTTGTCTTTGGATTCTAGACCACCCAAATTCTTCAAAAACAATTTTGTGGTCGGATGAGGCAACATTTTCAAGAGGAAAGGTATTCAACATCCGTAATACATATTTTTGGAGTGTGGAGAATTTGAGAGTGGTTCGAAAAACCAACATAGGTTTTCTTTTAATTTATGAGCAGGTATGATAGAAGATAAATTGAGAAAATGATCTAGGTGAGACGATGTTCCCATCGGCACTCAGCTAGAAATAATTTTTCAACACGATAGGGCAGCAGACCACTGCAGCCAACTGGTTAGAATCTTGCTAGATGAAGGTTTTACTGGCAGGTGGATAGGTCGAGGTGGTCCAATAAACTGGTCAGCGCGACCGCCCGACCTTAATCCTGTGGATTATTTTCTGCGGGGTAATATGTGTAATATTATTTATGCCCAGAAGAGCTTTTTAGGCGAATCATCGCAGCTTCAGATCAAAATAAAGGAAATCGGTTTGACATTCCTAGATTAATCTAAAATATTTAAAAGAGATGCATTCGAGAAAATAAAATCTTGTTTGAACATTTACTTTAGATAGACTAGTATTTTTAGTGTTTTGTACCTTAAATACATTTTTCTACTCCTATATTAGTAAGAACCTAATTACACACCGTCTACTTTATCAGTAAATCTCTAATTACAAACACTATACTGTAAGAAGCCAAACTGTGCGTAAGGGCAGTTACGTAATATATATATTACGTAACAGTTCCACAATCGCATTAGCCGCGAGCCCCCAAAATCTTGAAAACTTTCAATAGATTTTTCGTAAAGCTGGCTATGAAACAAATAGCATCCCCTTTACAACGCAAATGTTTGTATTATTATTTGTATTGTTACTTAAGGTTTAAAAATCTTCTGCTTTTATTTATAAAAAAACTAAACATAAAGTCGTAGAAAAGTATAGTACAAACTCGAGTGGTAAGCCCATTACACACTCTTTCGAATTACGGTACTCGCTCACGCTCGTACCGTAATTTTCGAAATCGTGTGTAATGGGCTTCTTACCACTCTCGGTATGTAATATACTATTACCATAACTATTAATTTTTAATTGTTTACCACATTAAATGTTAGTGCCATTACCAAGTGTGTCAATTTTGTTTTAAGGCCTGCTACTAAATTAAAAAAAAAATAAATAAAAATATGTTATTGTGAATACTATGCAGTCTAATTTTTAAAAGCGTTTTACTCGAAAATGGTAAGTTCTAGGGATACCAACCAAGAAATACTTTTTTACGTAAAAAATCTTGAGTTCTTAAAATTTAAACAAAGAAAAAACGAAAAGTTGGAATATAAAAATGTTCGAGTTAAATTTTTAGGCTCACCCCGTTAAATGATACGCATCTGACTAAGTATTCAAATACTTGTATCCATATTTGAATTCAGCATATCAAAATTAGTACTATTTTTCAAAACTTTATTTCAAATCGTTTCGGAAATTATTAGAAAAAACCATCTTAAGGTGTCTCCCTTTAAAGGGACGCAGCTCTCTTAAGAGTTTGCCGATATATGATTAAAGGAAAAAGTCAGGTTATTTTTGATTAATAAATATAGGGTTCAAGTTCGTCCACTAATTTTGGTACACCCTGTTTTTTTTTTTTTTTTATATATATATATATATATATATATATTTTATATATATATATATATATATATATATATATATATATATATATATATATATATATATATATATATATAAAATATATAAATTCTTTGAGTGCATTATTGGAAACCGTAAGAGATAGAAGTCGGTTAATTAGGCAAAGGCGCATTTAGGTGCCTAACATCATGCCGAGTAGAAAGTTGTAAAACCGAGTCTTCCGGAGAACCGGAAAACCGAAATTTACGATTTCGTTTTATTTTTCGACGTTATTTAAAGATATATGGAAAAACAAAGACACTCTTGATTTTTAGTCTACAAAACAGCGTTGAGAGATTTTCCGTACGACGTTTCGTTTTCGTTAAACCATCATCAACTTTTTTTTTAAATGCGGCACTCAATTGTTTATTGCATTTTTTTGAAGCAATTAAAATCCTAATTACAATGATGTATAACACTTAATATTTTTCTGTTAAATAAACATATTTCCTATAAGAGACAATGAGTAAGAAAAGGAACGCACATCATTTCTTATAGGGGCGTTCCATATTTGTTCATAAATATTAAGTGTTATACATTTTTGTAATTGGGATAATAAGAGGTTTAAAAAAATTAAATAAAAAACCCAGGTCTGTATTTAAAAAAATAAAGTTGATGAAGGTCTAACGAAACGGAACGTCGAAAATCTCTCCAACCTGTTTTGTAGACTTAAGGAAAGGCCATAAAGAGTGTCTTTTGTTTTTCCATATCTCTTTAAATCATCGAAAAATAAACGAATCGGTAAAATTTCGCGGTTTTTCGGATTAATACCGGAATTTATAACTTTCTAATCGGCTGTCGTTAGGCACCTAATCCCGCGCACCTGTGAACCCATACTTCTGCCGGTATTTACTCCTAGATCCCATTGCACTCGAATCTGTGCATACCTTATATATATATATATATATATATATATATATATATATATATATATATATATATATATATATATATATATATATATATATATATATATATATATATATATATAAAAAGGTAGACTTTCTTTGGGCATAAAGGCTCCTTAATAAACTGAAAAGAAAAAATAAAAATTCCTGTTAGGTAAACTCCGTCCGCAGATAAAGTTATGTTTGTGACGTCACCGTATTGCCCAGAAAGTAAATTTATTTTATTAATTTTTGTTAAATTTTCAACTTTTAAAAACTAAGAACAGGTTTGTGAATTGTCGGCTGTCAGACTTATAGACAGCGACATAGTAATCACTTTATACCGCTCTCCTAGTGCAGATTTCTCACTATTTCTCGAAATTATAAATAAGGTTTTTACATATCTTAAAACATTAAACAAAACTGTAATTATAGCGGGGGACTTTAATATTAACTTTAACTCAGCAATAAAAGATACAGTTCAGTTTACAGATTTTATTAACTCGTTCGGATTTAAATATTGAATAACAAAACCCACAAGAAAACAGAACTGCATAGACAATTTTTTGTTTAATCAAGAAATAACTTATATTTCCAATGCAATTCAAACAAGTTTATCAGATCACTACGCAATAACATTAAAGCTTGAAGTTCCTAAAGAAATAAATAAACGTGAACAACATTGGTACATGCCTATAACTCAAGCGGGCTTGTCTTCTTTTCATGACTACTTATCACGGGAATCTTGGAATTTTATCTCCGACTCTAACTTATCAGTAAACGAAAAATGTAACATATTTTTAAATATTTTACTAAAATATATAGCAAAAGCTTTTCCAATTAAAAGACGATTTCGCCACGTTTTGGTAGGTACTTTGGTTGGTCAGAAATAGTGATGGGATAATTCGAATTAAAAATAATCGATAATCCGATTATTGAAATAACCGCTATCATGCGATTATTCAGATTTAATTTTTTTTATTTAAATTTTATTTTTCGTAATTCAAATTAAATCTGAATAATCCATGATAAGGATTTTTTCAATAATCGGATTATCAATTATTTTTAATTCGAATTATCCCATCACTTTATAAATATCCTACCAAACTGGGAAATCTCTAAAATGGTCTCCAATAAAAATAATATACAATGGTTTCCTGACGAACTACGCGATATGCGCGAACATTTACGTTTTTTACCGGATTTAAAAAGTCAATATCCAAATATTCCAAACATAGCATATACAGTAAACTCTTTTCGTATGCAATACAGAAATCAAATTAGGATTTGCAAATGCAAAGCCAATGAAAAATATATAAGGGACAGTGGAAACCAATCATGTCATAAGTTAAAAAGGAAAAGTAACAATTCAAAAACTAATTCTAGTACTCTTAACGCTCATGACTTAAATAATTTTTTTGTAAACGGTCCTAGCAATCTTTCCCAAAACATAAGTGGTTCTTTTGATCCGGTTGAAATAATTCCATAATCAAATCATACATTTTCTTTCCGACCTATTTCGTATATTCAAGTGCGTAATCTCATAGATAATATGAGAAATAATCCAAGTAAAGATGTTTGTGACCTAAATATAAATATAATAAAGAGCGTCAAAAATATTTTAATAATACCTCTAACAAAACTTATAAATCTAGCTATTGATGAAGGTACTTTTCCAGATTGTCTTAAAATTTCTAAGGTGATACCCATTTTCAAAAAGGGAAATCCTAATGATCCTAATAATTACCAGCCAATATCAATAATTCCCATAGCAAAGATATTTGAAAAAGCCTTATATCTTTAACTAGTAAATTATTTTGTGATTAATTCTTTGTTTTCATTGGCTCAGTTTGGCTTTGTTCCAAATGGTAAGGCTGTTGATGCCATAAACAATGTTGTTGGTTCGATAGCGGAGGTCTACCAGGATAAACAGTACGCGGGAGGCAGCTTTTTGGATTTAACCAAGGCCTTTGACTGTGTCCGGCATGATATTTTGCTTAAAAAACTTCGAAAGTATGGGGTATGTAAAAATTCAATTAATCTACTTTCAACTTATTTGAAAAATAGAGAACAGATAGTAACCCTCGATGGAAAAGCGTCAACCAAATTATCCTGTATGTTGGGGGTACCTCAGGGGTCAGTCTTGGGGCCCCTGTTATTTCTGATCTTTATTAATGACCTTGATAAATATATGGTAAATTCTCTTCTAACTCTGTACGTAGATGACACAACATTATTAAGTGCAGACAGACATTTAGATATTCTTCAACATAACATGCAGAGCGAGATTTCTAGATCTGCTGAATGGTTCTGTGCAAACAAATTAAAACTGAACGAAAGTAAAACGTGCCAAATGATATTTTCCTTGTGTGATCTTTCAAATGTAAATAATCCGATAAATGTTAAGTTTTTGGGTGTTCTTATGGATCCTAAATTAACATGGGACCAACATATAGATCAACTAGCCACAAGGTTAACCGTCTTTTTAATAAGAAATCGTGTGGGTGAAGTCTCCAATTCAGTGATAAAAACAGCTTATTATGCACTGTTTGAAAGTACTTGCACCTATGCTATTCTTGCATGAGGTCACTCATGTCATACCAGCCCTCTTTTTGGTTTACAACGCCGGGTTTTAAGAGTTATGCTAGGGCTAAGTTTTCGAGATGATGTAAAGGAATATTTTATAAAGCAAAAAATATTAACTCCTCCATGTTTATATATTTTGTATGCACTTCTACATGTTAAATCAAATTTAAATGATTACGTACAGCGTTTTAATATCCATTCTCATAATACAAAGGGAAGAAGCAATTTACAAATACCTTTTACGAGAGTAGAGAGAAGTCGTAACGCACTAAACTACTATGGTCCAATATTTTTTAATCAATTGCCGGAAAAAATAAAAGATTTGTCTTTAAAACTTTTTAAGGTCAAAATAAAGCTGGTCCTGCTAAGTAGTGCTTGCTACTCTTTCGACGAGTTTTATGAACTGTTTAAGTAACCAGTGTAGTTGTCTTTGTGTTAGACTTTATTTTATGTTTATTTATACATATTTTACTTTTACATGGTAATTTTAGTTTGTCAATGTATGTAATTATATGTGACGTATGTAAAACCTTTAATGTGGTTGTAAACATGAATAAAGTTATTAATTATATATATATATTTATATATATATATATATATATATATATATATATATATATATTTATAATAATATATATATATATATATATATATTATTTATATATATATATATATATATATATATATATTTTTAAATATATATATATATATATATATATATATATATATATATATATCAGAGGTTCTCAAACTTATTTTGTCTAACGCCCACTTTGATAATCAATTATTTTGTAGCGCCCCCTTTTTTTGTCACCTTAAAAATCGCAATAACATATTAGTCTCTCCTGGAATTTAATTAAACCTATATTCTAAACGACACTTTTCTTATCAGAGAGAGCACTATTAATGCAACTTTACAATATTAAGAGTATCGGGGTAGCGGGCGGAGTGACGGGAGGGCGAGCGAGTGCGATGCGTGCATGCGGCGGAACGTCACGTCTAGAGGTGGAAAGTTCGAATCTTTTTACTGAATCAATTCACTTGATTCATTTACTTAAAAAGATTCGTTCGCAACCGATTCACTTTATTATGATGCCGGTCGGACTCGGTCGGTTTTGAATTCCACAAAAAATGTGATAGTTATCTTAAATTAAGAAATAATTTGCATTCTTTTTATTTTGGTATAATTATTATTTTAAAAAATATATTTGGAATAAAACTTTCAAACACTATAATCAATAAAACTTACAAATGTACTTTCAAATTAAGTCTTTGTTCAAAAGAATAGTTAAAACAAAGAAGAAAAGTTCTTTAAATTGCCAAATAGGTATATAGCCAAAACTGACTCGACCTTACAATACGCATAAATTCTTTCCCTAATACACCTCTGGTAATGTGAACAAAATCGAAATATAACAGACCGCTTGCCACTTGTCAGGTCGTAGCACAAAAACGACCGATTTGCCGTCATAAAAGACCGAATTACCGAATCTTCGAGTTCGAGTCCGATTCTGACTTAGTGACCTTATGAACGAAACGAATCAAAACTAGGTTCGTTATTCATCGCAGAGCGATCGAGCAAGTGGGTCAAAAACGTTTCAAATCAGGAAATTAATTTATTCGAATCAGTGCACTGATTCGTTCTTTTTGAACGAATCCGTTCGCGAACGACACACCTCTAGTCACGTCAGTCGCCGGACGGTCGCGAGCCGCGGCTTTGTATTTGTGCACCTGCACTCCGCAAACACGGACCGACGAACGTTGACGCACTAAAATACAGGATTGCACAAATAAATCGTACAATATTTGTTCGCGGCAAACGTGAATTATAATTAAGTTAATTAATTAAAGTTTAATTTTATTTTTTCTTTAATTTTACTAGATTAGGTACATAAAAAAAATCCCGCGTTCGGCAAGTGCTCTGCTTGACCGAAACACTATATACCAGTGGCGGCTCGTGGGTTAAAAAGTAAGGGGTTGCAATTCTAATGGTTCTTTAAAAAATAAATAAATTACCACCATTAATGAAAATAAATAGACATACAAAAACGTGTGTGTGGTACACAGCCATGTATGTTTTTTATAGAGCTCAGCATTAAATGTTCTGGTAAAATTCCTTTTTTTACTAGTTGTACAAATTGTTCTATTTTTAAATGAGGAATTGGCCTCCCAAGTCTTTTTATTTCCGCTTTATCAGCTAAAGATGGGCCACCAAACGGCTCTGCAATTAAACTTTGCACCGAATTCATTTTGAACCCCCAAAATAAATTATTCTTCAATAAATTGTAAATCAGCCTGCCAGACAAACAAACGTTTGCATTCTAACTGCAAACCTCATGCCGCTTATGAGCGCCAAATGCCAAGATAGGCAACTCCATATACTTACGCTTACTCGTAATGAATCCAATTGGGTTTGCATTTTGATTGCAACCATCGCATCGGCATCGGCTTCGAGGATGAGACGCGACGCGACGCGCCAATAAATCAATAATATTTTAGCGAAAGCAATCAAGTTATTTTAATAATTTGGCTGTTATTTCCAGATAATATAAATACAGATGTTCGAATGAATTTTAAAAAAATGTGTAACTATGTAATAATTAATATATATTTTTTTAAATTTTATTTTAAACCTTTTTGGGGGGTTGCGCAAACCTGCAAACCTAAGGAAGAGCCGCCACTGCTATATACATATTATTATTTTTAACACGTGTCTTCGGAGGTGGGCACCTCACCTGCGACACTTGAAGATGAGAATATCTTTCAGTTTTTGATACCTATTACCAAAGATAATACTACTACGGATAAGATGAACCATTCAATGCTATATTTTTGATACCCCTAATGGACTTTGGCTAACGCGAGCCGATGCCCATCGAGAAATTTTCGCGCTATCCTTGAACGAAAGTTAAACAGTGTTGCCGGTAGGCCTTTACTATTGGCGTGATGAAACGCGACTAGGAAAAACACAATCCGTTTAGCCGCCCGCTTTCGCTACTTCGTGTTCCGAATAAGGTACAAGCGCGCACGGTTTGTTTCGCTGGGGCAGGGGTTACCGACTTAATTTTATTCGCATTTACGGAAGCATTGATATCTTCGAACTGATTCAAAACGCCCCATTTAAATGAACCATCTATTCGCAGTAGTATTATCTTTGCTATTACTAAATATCTTAACATATAAATAGCGTTGTAAACGCATTGAAAATATTAAATATTTAATATATATTTAATTTATATTTATACAATCAAATAGGATTAAAATATGAACTAATAAATGGATTTTGTGTCGTAGAAGGATTTTAATTTCAGTGAATTCTAAAATATGAAGTAGCTGAAGTTACAAATCACCCATCGCCCCCCCAAATCACATTAGCGCCCCCCAATTTTTTCTGGGTCCCTTACCGCACCCCTCTAGGCCTCCAGCGCCCACAAGGGGCGTTATCACCCACTTTGAGAAAGACTGATATATATATATATATATATATATATATATATATATATATATATATATATATATATATATATATATATATATATATATATATATTTATATATATATATATATATATATATAAAACAATGGTAAACAATTTGGACATATTAAATGTAGGCAATTCACCAACTTTTGTAAATAGTAGACGAAAAGAGGTACTAGATATAACACTAGCCACAATCACGTTGAAAGCAATGTTATCAACTGGCATGTATCTAAGGAGGTAAGTTGCTCAGATCATAGACACATAAACTAAACGATAAGGGGGCATAAACTTATAGGAGAAACAAATCGCCACTCCCGAAAAACGGACTAGGAAGCCTTTAAGGCAGACCTGGAATCTATGTTGAGAGGGACAAAGCGAAAAATAAACAATACACACTCTTTAAAAATAATGGCGGATCGAATACAAGACGCCTTTATTTCCGCGTACAATGAGAACTCCCTGCTGGTGATAAGAAAGTACTCGAGAAATGTGCCCTGCTGGAACGAGGAACTCACCAATCTGAAAACGAGGGTAAGGAGAGAATACAACTGGGCAACATCGGATAGGGAATCATACAAGAAGTCACTGTGAGAAAATCGAAGGAACTTACGAGGCAGCCAGACTCTATAACATTCTTTTGAAAATACCTTAATCACAAATATTTACTTAAAAAAAAACCTAAGAACTTTATTTTTTAAAAAAAGACATCGTTTTTCCAAATAAAGGCTTCATATTTTCAAATAATGTAACAAACTCTTTGACGATGCCATATTTATATCCAGCTTTGAGGGCGTAAAAATATCCTTTTGTTTGTCAGACTTCGTCAGAGTAACAGTCTTAATTAAGCAATTAAATAATTCTTATGGCGCAAGAAATGATCATATTTTTAAGTTTTCTCTGTTGTAGGTGCAGGTGTCTTCCGTTAATTTTTCAATAACTTTCTGTGGTTGATAAATGTGTTTTTCAAATATCACATTATTTTTTGTTTGTGTGTTTATTAACTTTTGTACTTTTTTAAATTAACTAATATATTTTTCACAAATAACTCTTACCACATTGATTTTTGTCATTAATAGTATATTTTTTGTTATTCTTTCTATATATTTTTAACAAACACACCTTTTAGATAAATGTTTGCCATCCGATGGCTTTGTATATTTTAAATTGAATATTTTTAGCTGTTCCTTTAATATGTGTGCCAACCAATAAACCTATATATTTTTATTTTAACCTCCTATTAAATCAAAGATAAAAAGATGTAAACATCTAACATTTTTGATTTTAAGATTCTCCGATGCTTGTCAAATATCCTTTTACGGATTACGGAAAGTGTTCGTAGAATCCTTAATTTTCTATTTTTGTGATACACTTTGTATGCGGAATTACTATTTAGAATTCCTTCTTTACCAATACAGTTCAATTTTTAATTTAATAGCTGATGTCGTTGCGCGCAATTTTGAACAAAAAAAGATATAGTCCAGGAAACGAACCATTTTGCCTAGCAATTTTTTCAAAATGCATAGAATGACTTGAAATTTTGACAGTAGGTAGGGAATAGTCCAAGGATCAAAATCTATATCATGCAGAAGGGCGCCTTTACCTTGGGGGTGGTTGCCAAATCATCTCGGGGGTGGATTTTTTTTCTATACTGACCACAGGAATCTATAAAAAAATGATTTCTAAGCAAAAACTGTTTTTTTTTGGAAAACGCATACTTTTCGAGTTATTTGCGATCGAAAGTCGGAGTTTTTCGTCGATAAAATTAACGTTTTAAATCGGTTTTTTTTTGCAATACTCGATAAGTATGCATTTTACAAAAAAAAAACAGTAAATAACAAAATTGTATTTAAAAAAAAAGAATAAAATGTTTTTTTTGTAATTGCTGTGGGACCAATACAAACAAAGTTGTGTTACAGGTTAGCTGTGATTTATCAAACCCAAAATTTCAGAGTTTCAAAGGCAAATAACGCAAAATCTACGTATTTTTCAAGGAAAACTAATAATAACTTTTTAAAGCATTAGCAAAGACCTTTCTTTTTTTTTTTAAAGGCATGTATCATAAAAATTAAGTGAATCATGATTAAAATAAGGTGTGACCAAAAATTTTTGAGTGCAAAAATCTTCGAAAACAATTTCCACCCTAATTAAAATAAGTCTTAGCTCTTTTTCAATTTTCTTTATCTATGTATCATAAATAATACATTCTAAAATTTTAACCGATTTAAATTGTTTAGTTTAAAAAAAAATGAATCTGCAAGTGAAAACCAAATTTCAGCATTTAAATAAAAAATTACCTCTTATTCAAAATAACTTAAAAGCTAAGGAAGATACGTAAAAATTACTAGGGTATCAAATTGAACCTTTTTGCATTACAAACATTTTGCTTTTTTATAATTTACTCTTTGACGAAAATTAAGTGAGATATAAACATTTAAAGCGCGAGCACTACCTTGTTTCGGCCCTTTAAACTTACCCCTTTAAAAAAGTAAGGATTTTAAACAGTTTTAATATATAGGACTTTGTAGCTCCTAAAAAAACAACAAAATGGTGTTTTAAAGAACTTTTTATCACAAAAACTAAAGAGTTATGCTTAAAATAACAATTTTTTGGAGCATACTTGGGTTTGCTTTTAAGGGTTGAAATATTTCAACTAATATTTTAAAGAAAACGCATTTATTATTTAACTTGTTTGAGCCAAGTTTTACTTGATTTGAGCTTAAATATATAAAAATGGAGTACGTTTTGAAGATTTTAGTTACAAGGGGTAGTTTTCACCCCCTAAAAAAATAAAAAAGCGCTCATCGGCGTAATGCACACTTTAAAGGTGAGTCAAACTTAATTCCAACTTTTTATGCGATTCGATGCCTTTTTTAAAGAATCCGCGGTATTTTACTATTTTTTGCATTGTATTTTTGTAAGGGGTGGATTTTGAAAGATTAAAAAATTACAAAATTAACTTAGTAATACTTTTAAGCATTACGTTTTTTAATTACAACTCTGTGACAATATGTAAATTTTTCTAGGGTAAACAATTTTTTTATTATAAAATCATAAATAGGGTTGATTTTCAAGGGTTGAAATATTTTAAATAATGTTTTAAAGAATAAAATACTTATTTTTTAACTTATTTGTGCCTAATTTTATGTGACTTAAGCTTTAATATAAAAGTTTTGAAAGTTTTTGCAATAAGAGGTAGTTTTCACCCCTAAAAAATAAAAAGCATCCATCAGCATAATATAGATTTTAAAGAGGAGGGTAAGTTAAGCTTAATCCCAAATTTTAATGCAAGTCTATGTATTTTTAACAAATTGCCAGGTTTTGCATTTTTTTTAGCTTCGTTTCCTAGACTAATAAGAGCATTTATAACACATAGCTTTTACTATTATTTACTATTAACTAATAAGACCGATATTTATTGTTTACGAGAAATTTTAAATGGAATAAATAGTTTAACCGAGCCGCTGGTTGCTGGCCGTAATTCAAGAAAAATTATAATTTTTAACAAACCTATTTTTAATAGTTCAAATAGTAAGATGGCGTTGGATTCCGGCGGTTTAATATTTTCTAGGACAAGAGAAAAGTCAATAGATATTATTGCGTCCCACGCATAAAATATATGTAGCCCAACTAAGCTACATCAAATTCTTTACCTACCCTACATCGTTTTAAAATATTATTGTAAGCTCGAGTAGCAAGATGGTTATAGCATTTGACTGATATACCACAGGTCCACGCTTCGAATCCGGCCGGAGACGTTTTTTACGTACGGCAGCCAAACCCTGGAAAGGACCCGGTGGTGCAACCAAGGGGTAGGGTAGGGGTGAAGCCAGAGGTGGTGCCGAGTGGGTGGGGTGGAGCCAAGGGGGTGGGGTAAGGAGTCCTTTAACCAGGTTAAGGGTAGTTAGACAAAATGTGTCAGACAAAATGGGTCAGACAAAATGGGTCCAAAGGATAGTTAGACAATGTGGGTACATAAACTACTTCCCTTGGGATAATGCTTTAAATATCTTTACTCTTTCTAATTTATTTTTCACAAGTTGTAAAAGTGCTTTCGTCCGTCAAAATTACATTTTCTAGAAAAGCTTGCAATCGCCTTTTAGGGTCACCTGAGTGCAGTTTTAAGGATATTAAATTCTGTTACATGTTTAACTTTTTTGTAACTTTTCAGCGACTCATATGATAACATGAATCTACATCGGAAGAAATTTGATATGCGATTTTACCCAGGTTCATTATTTTTACTTTACTAAACATTTTGCCTCCATATTTTTGTGTGGGATTTAATAACTTTTGGAATTTATATTTAGATACATTTTTAATGGTTTTACTGTTTTTATGAGATTGTTCTATTAAATCTTATTTTACTGTATGTATTAAATAGTATATTATTTTACATGAAGGTAAAGTGATACTTTTCATGACACGCTCGTGTTTAACAGCCGAACGAAGTAAGGCTGGTAATAGAGAACAAGCCATGAAAAGTAACTTTTTTTCCAAATAAAATAGGCTGTTTTTTCTTCAAACGTTAACAAATTAATGCAAAAACTTTTTTTTAATAGTGATAATTATTAAAGATAAGTGGGTTCGCAAATGGCTTAGACCGATGTCGGTGAATAGTGCTATAGCAATTTAATATAAAGCGGTCAGTGGACACTCTCAACAATAATTATATTTGAAATGCGTCTTCGATTGCGCTTTAATTCAGTATTGATAAGCAGTTAGTAAGTAAATTTGATTAAAAAATAACCAATTTGTTTAATTAAGTAATAAATAAACATTTTAGTTTAATAAATATTGAGTTGTTGATGCTTGTTTTGTTGTTTGTTCGTATCTATGCTGTTATGATAACATGCTGTTATGTTTTCCACCGGGAAAGTGAAAAGTAAAGCTTTGGCGGAAGAAAATTGAAACTTCGCGGTCGCCTACTCAGTCAAGTAATGGCAGACATACTGACGTTTGAAGAAAAATGTTATTTACATGACAATGTGACAGATTGAAGAAATCAAAGCAATCGACAGATTTTTTTTTATATTTCGAAATTTTGGAATCACAAGAGTAAATTGTAAAAGATGCACCAATTAAAAAATAAAAACCTGTTACAAAAAACTGCAAAAAATAAAGTAAACGACGGTGGCCAAGAGACCAAACATCAGAATTATAACACTATTATGTAACAGGGAAAAAGAAGCAAGTATGTTTACAAATAAAACTAGGAAAACATAGAACTTTTTTCCAAAATTGCGATTTTTTTCCTCGGAAATATTTTGTTTCTTTTGTTGGGGTTCGGTCATTAAGACTTTTACGTTTTTGCAATTAAAATTTTGACTTAACTTTTTTTGTACTTAGGAAGTGCGGCTTTTTGTCATACTTATGAATTCTGTTTTACAACAAATAGCTAGTCTAGATGATGAAGAGCTGTTTTTATTTTTAGTTTTAAAAAATCTGATTAAGGAGTTTATGGGTCTTGTAAGCAATGAGTATATTTTGTTTTAATAACATGTGCGTAAAGAGATATAAGATATAACTAACTCCTAAGTTATTTTTATCTCTTGAACGGTATAATTTTTTGTTTAAGAATTTATTTATTTTGGACTTAAATATAATGTTCCACTAAAAATGTGTTTTGGATAATTATTCTTTTTGAGAACGTCTTTGGCGCTTTTAACATCTTGTGGTTCTGACGGTTGAATTAGCTAGTCGGCTAAAAAAAACTATACCTACTTTTTTGGCCAATTGGTGGATAAAAATTGTGGTTGATGTATCTGGACGGCTGTATCTTTTTTGTGTACCACTGTGTCCAAATTGTATTATATTAATTTACTAATGTAATGTGAGATCTAAGATATTTGTTTCATTATCAAGTTTTTTTTTCATAATGAACTGGAAATTTTATGAGTAATAGGTTTACCGTAAGTTATGTATTGCAGACAATAACGCTGTTAAGCAGACGGGTTGACGTAAACAATGGATAAAAACTATTTTATAGAAAATTTTATTAAAACAACTCGATAATAACTTATCTCATCGTAAGTCTAGTTATTTCGGAAATATCTGTTTTTAATTCTTTGATCTTGCACTAAAAATAAGAACACAAATTTATTTAAAATTTGAAGAGTTTTTTATCCGTAAGAGCGAAAGGGCTGTAGCCTTACGAGACAAAATGTAAATAACCAATAAGTGAAAAATGATATTTGGTTTTAGATTAATTAATCTAAAAAAATAATAAACTCATTAATTTTCCGTTGCAAATTGCCTGACACCCAGTCTAAGTTGATTGAATTCTCGCCTTATGTTCCTTACGATGTTTTACTTGGGGGGAATTCTTTTTGCTCTTACTTTAAATAGGTAATTACCTGCAGCCGCTGCAAAAGCGCAGCGTCGTATTCCCTCACCGTACCAGCGAGTTATTTCATACGTGATTTAATATGGCGTTCTTTCCGCCTACGGCCAGTACGATTTGATTCGTTGCATTCACAACCGTTTTATTCACTGCTGTCTCGCTTTCGCGTATTTAAATATTAAAAAGAATGGCAAATATTGTACAGAATTTTTTAAACGGTGAGTTTTCCTAAATTTCGCTCTTAACAAAGAACATAATAAATCTCTTTTCTAGAACTTTTCTAGATCTAAAGCTTACCCAGGCTGATAAATCTACGAAAAGCGGTTGTTATACAAGGCTTTTTAGGAAAGACGTTTTCAAGAAAAATAAACAGATAAAACGCCCCATTTTGTTTTCCGTGTTTATTGTTTTATTCAGACGGGGGCTAAAAAATTGGATATTTTTATTTTTATACATAAAACTGGGTATAAAAAATACCTTGTATTAATAAAAAAAACTAAAAAAATGTACCTATTGTCTAATTTTCTTTTTTAAAATAGCCCACCGATATGCTAAAACACAAACCGCCA